>CM077172.1:26994077-27089077 GCA_039654105.1 Coreius guichenoti | reverse complement strand
TAAATTTTGTGCCAGAGTACTAAAAAAAAAGTTCTTATACAATAGGCTTAAATCAGAAATAAAACTTATTTTTAAAACTACAAAAGAAGCCTAAAAACATTCCAGACAACATCAACAAATTCACACATTTAAGCACCACTTAATATAATGAATGAGTAGATTTATTTCAGTAGCTGTTATTGTCTTTGTTACTCAAGCATGTGTGTTTATCTCACCTCTCCCTGTTGGATTTCTCACAGGGTAGAGTGTTGCAACAGACTACCATCCATCTGCTGAATCGGCAGAATAGTAATGTAATGCAAAAGGTGCGACAGTCTATACAGTATGAGCTGCTCAGCGCAAGACTTTACAAGATTAAACTGTCGGTCTGCACACTATACAAAATATGCAGAGATAAACTGAATCAACAAATCTAAAAGAAATGCACAGTGTTCAGACCAGACGTATTGCATAAATAAAAATTCAGTAGAAATACATTCTCTTTCCAAGCACCTCCAGTATTTCCTCAAGGCTCAGTCACTAGAGTCTGTGTGAGTCTCTGAGGTATTTTTGAGACTATCAGACAGCCACAAATTCTTCTAAAGCACCTGAGGCAAAGTTAACTAACAGAAGACTCATCAACTTGCCTCTCTATTTGCCATGGACAGGAGGATCTGATATGCAGCAGGAGGAGAAAGAGCATTGCTTGTAAAAACTGCCAGAGTTAATGATGGCTACTTACAGCAGGGTGTCCGTTTGTGATTAGACACTATTCATCACACTGACAAGGGGAACACATTTGGTGTGATGTTGATAAATCCAATCAGCTCCTAATGATATCGCTCGAGGCGTCTTCCTCTTCATTTATAGGTGTGCTTATCATAGTTAATCTCACAGAAGCCTCTCTCCATCCTATAAATGACATTACTTTTAATCATACATGCTGCATACGAGCATCACGCTCTGGTCAGTGAGGAAGTATATCCTCCTAAGACCCAGCAAATCAAAGTCTTTTGAATTTAGTATTTTTTTCATGTCATTACATTGTTTAGAGCATAAGAAACAAATATTTCTTATTTTATTCATATGTTATGCTATGTCCTCGTAAGTGGACACCAGGACTCTGTTGTTTAAAAAATAAAATGACATGAAATGAAATGTATAGGCAAAAACAATGGGATTTTTTATTTCATTCACCAATCAATTTTCAGGTTTTAGGATTTTTTTTAATCAAACTTTGTTTAAAGATGATTCTCAACTATGTTATGAAAGATATAACTGAATGAATTGATGATATACCATTTTACTTTATGCAATATGTGGGTAAAATGGCCACACATGGTTTTTCCCATTCAATGCAATGTATCTGTATCTAATTTGCATATTAATGTGTTCTTGGAGCAACATGTAATGAAAAAAGAAGTGTAATAATGGGAGTAATAGTTGGCAACATTTTCATAATAATATCTAATATTTTATAGGAACATTGATATGTATTTTCTTTCCCTTATTCACTTGTTGTGTCTCCTAAAATGCAAGTCCCAGTGTCCTCTATTGAGGACATGTATGAAATCAATGCCCTTTGTAACAGAAAGTCATATTTTGATTAGAAACCCCATAATATTTTCCTGAGATGTTGATTTATAACAAAAAAATTGAAAATTAGTCAGATTTAAACGATAATTACAAAATATTACAAAATATTATCATATTTCCATAAGAGACATTTTTAAAGACCAAGGAGAAGTTGTTGTCCTGGTGAAAAACAAATGGTATCTCTGAAAAGCCCTGAATGTGCTCTTTACAGGACATCCGGACTTAAAACTGTGACATGTATGGTGTCAGAGAAATTTACTAAAATCAGAGCCGGCCCAAGGCATAAGCGAACTAATATATATACAGTGGGGAGAACAAGTATTTGATACACTGCCGATTTTGCAGGTTTACCTACTTACAAAGCATGTAGAGGTCTGTAATTTTTATCATAGGTACACTTCAACTGCGAGAGACAGAATCTAAAACAAAAATCCAGAAAATCACATTGTATGATTTTTAAATAATTAATTTGCATTTTATTGCATGACATAAGTATTTGATCACCTACCAACCAGTAAGAATTCAGGCTCTCACAGACCTGTTAGTTTTTCTTTAAGAAGCCCTCCTGTTCTCCACTCATTACCTGTATTAACTGCACCTGTTTAAACTCGTTACCTGTATAAAAAAACACCTGTCCACACACTCAATCAAACAGACTCCAACCTCTCCACAATGGCCAAGACCAGAGTGCTGTGTAAGGACATCAGGGATAAAATTGTAGACCTGCACAAGGCTGGGATAGGCTACAGGACAATAGGCAAGCAGCTTGGTGAGAAGGCAACAACTGTTGGCGCAATTATTAGAAAATGGAAGAAGTTCAAGATGACGGTCAATCTCCATCGGTCTGGGGCACCATGCAAGATCTCACCTCGTGGGGCATCAACGATCATGAGGAAGGTGAGGGATCAGCCCAGAACTACACGACAGGACCTGGTCAATGACCTGAAGAGAGCTGGGATCACAGTCTCAAAGAAAACCATTAGTAACACACTACGCCGTCATGGATTAAAATCCTGCAGCGCACGCAAGGTCCCCCTGCTCAAGCCAGCGCATGTCCAGGCCCGTCTGAAGTTTGCCAATGACCATCTGGATGATCCAGAGGAGGAATGGGAGAAGGTCATGTGGTCTGATGAGACAAAAATAGAGCTTTTTGGTCTAAACTCCACTTGCCGTGTTTGGAGGAAGAAGAAGGATGAGTACAACCCCAATAACATCATCCCAACCGTGAAGCATGGAGGTGGAAACATCATTCTTTGGGGATGCTTTTCTGCAAAGGGGACAGGACGACTGCACCGTATTGAGGGGAGGATGAATGGGGCCATGTATCGCGAGATCTTGGCCAACAACCTCCTTCCCTCAGTAAGAGCATTGAAGATGGGTCGTGGCTGGGTCTTCCAGCATGACAACGACCTGAAACACAATTGAGGAGTGGCTCCGTAAGAAGCATCTCAAGGTCCTGGAGTGGCCTAGCCAGTCTCCAGACCTGAACCCAATAGAAAATCTTTGGAGGGAGCTGAAAGTCTGTATTGCCCAGCAACAGCCCCGAAACCTGAAGGATCTGGAGAAGGTCTGTATGGAGGAGTGGGCCAAAATCCCTGCTGCAGTGTGTGCAAACCTGGTCAAGAACTACAGGAAATGTATGATCTCTGTAATTGCAAACAAAGGTTTCTGTACCAAATATTAAGTTCTGCTTTTCTGATGTATCAAATACTTATGTCATGCAATAAAATGCAAATTAATTACTTAAAAATCATACAATGTGATTTTCTGGATTTTTGTTTTAGATTCCGTCACTCACAGCTGAAGAGTACTTATGATAAAAATTACAGACTTCTACATGCTTTGTAAGTGGGCAAACCTGCAAAGTCAGCAGTGTATCAAATACTTGTTCTCCCCACTGTATATATGGCCTATATAAATCCTTATAGTTTTAAGAGACTTCATGGTCATAATAGGTTTTTATATTGTCTCTTTAATACATTTTTTGTTGAAAGGTTACATTTTATTGTCCTATACCCAATTCTCTATTTAATAAATAAAAGTGATAAATTCAAAATCTATAAGAACTTAAAAATCAGATTGCCAATTAATTTGTTTTTTAGAATTTGTTTTATACAACAAAGAACTCTGTTCCACAATATTTTAGCCTATTACTATTACGAAACATTAAAAAAAATGTATTCAAGTTAATTGTCAGAAAGTTTTAGCAAAGCCTATCTGGCTTTTTCTAAACAATGAAAAATGTCATTACCAAATAATAAATAAAATGTACAAAAATTTCATATCAGATTCTTATTTCAGTATAACTGAGATTGAACATAGTATGAAGAACTGTCTTTTGTCAAGATTTCAAGTAGGCCTAGTCAAAAGTGCCACTAGATAGTAATGATCCACAAATAGAAAACAGGGACAGATTCTCGGCAGCGACCGCTAGATGGCTCTGTTATGCCACGTGCGCTCACATCATGCGCGCCCTTACCTCCCAGGATGCATTGCGGCTGCTAGTGTGGTTAGCCTACGCTTACCTGTGGACATACGGCACTACACATACGGCGTCAGGGTTTATTCAATTTATACTGGATTGTCTTAAGCGACATGCCTCCGAAAAAGCCAGCTCCAGCTACAGGCAGTAAGAAAACCCAAGAGAAGAAAAAAGAGAAGATCATTGAGGTGAAATTTGCGGCGTTTAGCACTCATGCAGCATGCTGAACACTAGGCCTTGTGCTCTGATTCACTTTCTAGCGCATTCCAGCAGCTTTTAATGAAATTTACAGTCTAAAATGAATGGAATAACAGCATAAGCAGCTATATGTTTGTTTAATAGGGTTAGACTAAGCTGTCAAACAGTTATGGTCGATTTAGTGGTGATTTAAATAGGAAATTAGTGAATGAGTCAAAGTCTACTGCTAGTAAGCCACATTCCTAGTGAACTGCTCATCTAGACAGCATTTTTAACCATCAATAGGGTTCGTTTGTACGTTTGATTTGAACGTGACAAAATGAACTGTTAGTTTGCTCAGTAGGTTTTCAGACTCTTCCTTGATCTTAAAATACTTTTATGTTGCTTATTCATTATTACTCAGTTTTAGAGGTAAATCTCTCTTTTGTGCTTTGTTCATTATTAATTATACATATTCTTGATGTAAGAAATGACCTGCTTGAAGCAATATGGCTGTTAATATTGGTCTAATTTTTGTAAGCATCGTGCTGTTGTTTTACATGTTATCATCTGAATATGTAACTTATTTTAGTATGAGCTGATTTTAAAAGTATGTCACTGTGAATTTGAATTGTTTCTGACAGGATAAAACCTTTGGACTTAAAAACAAAAAAGGTGCTAAACAACAGAAGTTCATTAAAGCTGTGACACAGCAGGTCAAGTGTGGACAGCAAAATGCTCGGCAGGTAATGATCGTATTATTGATTTTAGTGTTCTTATCTTAAGTCTGCATTTCCAGACCAATGTCCCGAACGTCTGTGATGTATTTTGTTTTATTTGTAGGCCGCTGCAGAAACTGAAAAGAACAAAAAGAAGGAAGACAAGAAGAAGGAGTTGTCTGAGTTGAACGAGCTCTTTAAGCCAGTGGTGGCAGCTCAGAAAGTCAGCAAAGGTAACTGGACCTTTGAATGAGGGACACAACTTTATTTTAAACCTTTCTCTGAATCATGCAGCTTAATTTTAATCAGGGGTGTGTTTCCCAAAATCATCGTTAGTCATCTGTGGTTGTAATCAACATAGTTTAGCGATTCCAAAAAGAATCATATAGTTGTGTTTGAAACTACAGCTCTTGATCTGTGGTTAGAAAAATAGTTTTTGTTTGTATGACATGCTTTTGAGCTAAATAAGCTAGCATGCAGTACAATATATAATTTATTCCACACACACCTGTTTACATACACACACAGTGTTTGGGGTAACACAAGTTATGTAATCAGAACACTTCAAGTGTCTAGTAAAGTGTTTTTCAAGTGTCTAGTAAAGTAATGCATTATTTTTAAATTTATAACAAATAAGTAGCACAAGTTACTTTGTTTTGCCATTTATTTACTGACACCTCTCCGGTCCAGTGGTGAAAGGTGCAGAGTCATTGTGTGTACTGTGTGAACATGCTGCTTATTGTAGTTCTAGACTAAATATGTGACCCTGGACCACAAAACCAGTCATAAGTCGCAAGGGTATATTTGTGGCAATAGCTAATAATACATTGTATGGTCACAATTATCAATTTTTTGTTTGACAAAAATCATTAGGATATTAAGTAAAGATCATGTTCCATGAAGATATTTAGCTTCCTACCGTAAATATATAAATAATGTATTATTATTAGTAATATGCCTCGCTAAGGACTTCATTTGGACAAATTTAAAGGTGATTTTCTCAATATTTAGAATTTTTTTTTTTTTTTTTTTGCACTCTCAGATTCCAGATTTTCAAATAGTTGTATGTCGGCCAAATATTGTCCTAACAAACCATACATCAATGGAACGCTTATTTATTCTGCTTTCATGTGATGTATAAATCTCAATTTCAGAAAATTGACTCTTGTGACTGGTTTTGTGGTGAAGCGATGCATTTGTGTAAGAAAAATATCCATATTTAAAGCTTTATAGACTAAAATAACTAGCTTCTGACAGATGTCCGTTTGATCAATTTACGGCGAGAGAGTAACTCCTGACCTGATGCATGGCGTAATGACGAACACGGAAGCGCAGAGGATAGAGCAAAACAAAACACCGGTCACAAATTAAAAGTCTAAAATGAGAAGTTTTAAAGTGAAATGTCTGAGGATTTCGATATAAGAGAAGAGGAGCTTGAGTTTGTTGCTCAGCCCTTTTTGTTGGAACCGCGAGAGGCTTCAAAGCTTATGCTACTCCTACGTCCTACTTCATACATTGCGTCAGGGGTTACTCTTGTGTCGCAAGTCGACTTGCATAAACTGTCTGCCGGAAGCTAGTTATTTTAGTTTTTAATAGGGATGCACTGATACCATATTTTCAGAACTGATCCGATTCCAAAAATTCTGAGTATTGGCTGATACCGATACCAATCCAATACCAGTGCAGTTTTGTTTAAAAATTCAATGTAGAATTTCTATACCTCAGTGTTTTGAACTGATAATCACTCTACTAAATACAGACAACTTCATTATAAAGAAAAACAACAAATGTTATATATATAAAAATATATATAAATCACAATTTATGACAAAAATACTACTATAAATTAGATGGTGGATAATTCAGCAGCAAAAGTTACTCTAGAAAAATCATGAGTGCACAATAATTGTATAAAATCTAAACATTTAGTAAAAAAAAAAAACATTTAGTGGGGAGCAAATAAAAGTAAGTGTAGCACTAAATCTGGTAAAATGTTACACATTATTGTAAAATACATTCATGAAAAACAAGTAAATATATTTATAGAAATAGGGCCTATATACTAAGAAATTAAAAGACATTTATTTTAAATGAATAGCGCAGCTTTTTTAATGAGGCAGCAACATATTATAGATAGGGCAGAACAAGAAAGGCTATTAATAATCTTTCATTGCGTAAAAGTATTATAGTACGAAAGGCTCCAATACAGAGCGGAACACAGCGCGTATGCGCATCCCGTGTGCAGGATGATGCGCTTGAAGCAACATGGAGTCGCAGCGCTCCGCATTGAAAAGTTCAAAACACAGAGGGAAGATATATCGATGCGTAGTGTTAGTGTATCTATCTATGCAATATTTTATTGAGCCTTTTCTTTTAACAGTTTAAAATTTCAGTTACCGTGCGTGTGAAGAACAATACAATCTCTTGTCCAGTGTTGTGATCTAACAGACACCCGGTAGAAAGTAGCACGATTTAGAAACCGCAGTAAACTCCAGCCAGATAGTCATTTTATGCGAAACCATCGAGCATTATCTACAGATCAAGCATAATAACTCGGAACATTGAATCATCTTGGAGAGAGTTTCATGGTGTTGACTGTCGTAACCGAAGGCGACACGCAGTTTGAAAGCTGAATGGAGAATGACTGGCAGACGCAGCGGAGGGAAGCATTTACGTGAACTTGAATATGTAATATAATATAATATATAATATCTGTATCTCACATTAAACTATGGAATGGATTCAGAACACTTCATATAGTGCACGAAGCGTTGATGATGCTTTATAATGTCTTTGTGGGCACTGGGGCTTAACAATAACACAGAATATTATACGCACAGTATCGGATTTGGATCGGTCCTGTCTGACCGATACCCGATCCGGCAAATAATGGCGGTAATAATGGAAGTTTTAAATAAATATTAAATATTAAATATTTTTCTTACGAAACCCATCGCTTCGCTTCAGAAGGCCTTTATTAACCCCCCTGGAGCCATCTTTTATGATGGATGGATGTACTTTTTTGGGCTTCAAAATATCATCCTCTATTCACTGCCAATATCCCTTTAAATAATACAAATATACTTTTTATATCATGGGAATTTATGTAAATTGACATCCCTCTTTTTATATATATATATATATATATATATATATATATATATATATATATATATATATATATATATATATATATATATATATAAAAATAAAAACGCGTTAACTCATGCGATTAATTTAAATTCCTTAACGCGTTAAAATTGAACGCAAATACATTACAGAAGTACATGAAGCTGCGTCATTAACGTAATTTTCGTCACGCAGTTATGTGATCTTAGAAGTCGGGAGTTTATCACAATCACACTGAGCTGAGCATCTACAAGCACCTCTAACCCTGGTAGGAGGAAATTTCCATTCTAACTCTTTAACCCGATTCTGCTTCTCTGTTTGTGATCAGGCCATTTTAAGCCGTAAAACTCTGGGAAAGTTTTCAGTGATCCAGTAATCGAATTCATTCAAACAGTCCAAAACAGCGCTAATGTAAAGAAGGCCAGGCTGATTACATCAGACATATCAGAGAGAATAGAGACTCGCTTTGCGAGTGAATTATTGGTGAATTATTCATTCCAGTGTGTGCTTTGCTTTAAAACACGAGCTCTGTCGTATTCTGCGATTGTTTCTGAAGAGCGCAATTTTGGTGACGTACAGTGAGCGCGTGAGAGTCTGTTATATTGATGAACAAAGAACAAACCGTGTATGTGCGCGCTCTAGATCACTGATCGCACGTTGCATTTATGTACAGACACACAGTACATTCGCGTTAGGCTTGCTTCGATAGTCGGTGTTACCGGAGTTAAGGCGAAACACCGGTTACATCACTTGCCCACCGTGGCACCGCCCCCCACCGTCGTTTTGATTTTTTTTATATAGTAATAAAATCATTTAGTTCAGTTAGAGAACAGACACTACAATTAAAAACTGAACGTGTCTGCTCAATACAGTGTGAGCTGAACGAGAGTTGCAGCACAAACGCAGCAGGAGTCAGATTTCATTCATCACGAGAGTGAGGAGATGATTGACAAGATGATCGCGGAAGATTTGGTTTCAAAGCGAAATGTAAAAGCGCCTATTTAAGTGAGTTTGTCATTATAATGTTTTGTTGTTGTGTTTTTCATTAAGAATAATAGGCTAATGAACCCACAATTCAAGCAACCCGCCCCCGAATTGGCGCTAATTCTAAACCGAAACTAAAATGAGCACGGCCGCACTGTCATTCACGGGGCGTGTCCACTGGCGCGTTTTCAGTTCATGTCTGAAAACACTTGCTTTGCTCCGCACCGTTATGAATGCCCGAGCGGCTGTGCGCATTTTTACTTTCGATTTAGAATTAGTGATTTAAAAGCCCCCGTCGATTAACCGGCGGGAAAATTTCCTCACCGTCACATCCCTAATTCGCGTTGTTTCCACACACTCGGGAAGGATAATGTTTGACTTGTCATGTGTACTTTGTTGTGATTAGTGATAGTAGGTTTATGCAGTCAAAGCAGTTGATTTAGGAGTTTTTGGCATCTCAGTGTGGTCCTGTTCGGTATCGCAGCTTGACTCGTCTAAAATGAAAACAATCTCGTTGTTGTTGCTCTGCACACATACTATACACTGTGAATTCTGTAACGTTTTTTTTCTGTAATGTTTTTTTTCATGGGTGCTTAGGTGTGTATAAATTTATTATATAATATAATTATATGGACTCCTTATATTTGGTTATTTGGTGTCCTTTTGGAGTCTCCAATGATCCTTGAAGCTTGCAGAAAATACAGTTTTCTGATTGTTTACTTTGCTGGATATAGCAAATGATGACAAAATGAATGTTTAATGAGATAAATGCCATATGCTTAATTTTACGATAAGTGTGCGATTAATCACACAGCAAGAGTGTGATTAATCACGATTAAAAAATGTAATCGATTGACAGCCCATATATATATATATATATTTATATATATATATATATTTATTACTTCCCCACCTTTGTGATCTCATTAATGGCAGTTTTGTATTGTTGAATCATAATGGATGTGTGAAAAAGTTACTACAATTTCAGGAAACAGTTAAAGCTGCGAGTTATGGGATAGTTGTATGGGAAACGCACCCCAGATGCAACTGTTCATTTTTTTCTAGCTTGATTTAAGTAGTTCTATGATAAGTAGGATTGTTCTGCTTTGATCATTGCCCATCTGTATATTTTGTTCTATCTTTGATCATCTTAATGATTTTCTGTTATTCTGCTTAATTTCAGGTGTGGATCCCAAGTCTGTGCTATGTGCTTTCTTTAAGCAAGGCCAGTGCACCAAAGGTGATAAGTGTAAATTCTCTCATGACCTCTCCTTGGAGAGGAAATGTGAGAAAAGAAGTTTGTATGTGGACGGCAGAGATGACGAGCTGGAGAAAGGTCAGTCCAATAGGACTTTCATGGGGCTAAAAATATGCATAATATTAAGTACATTAATACTTTTGAAAACAGATCATTTAGCATGTTTTAACAAGGTTTCTATTGGATTTTGGAAAAGTGGAACTATTGCTTTGGTCAAGGGGTCTGTTTGATGCAGTTAATCACATAAAAGCAACCAATATTTCAAAACCTTTTTGAAATTCTTTTGTTAATTTCTGAATGCAGACACCATGGAAAATTGGGACGAAAAGAAACTTGAGGAGGTTGTGAACAAGAAGCATGGAGAGGCTGAAAAGAAGAAAGCGAAGACACAGATTGTAAGTTCTGGCAGGAAGTATAGTTGATATAGTATAGTGATTGATGTGATTTGACTGGTGAGTTGTTGTTTTTTCTCATTTGTAATCAAAAAAAGGAAATTAACAGGTAATATTAATTTTAAGGTGTGCAAGCATTTCCTTGATGCTATTGAAAACAACAAATACGGCTGGTTTTGGGTTTGTCCTGGTGGAGGCGACAACTGTATGTACCGCCACGCTCTTCCTGTGGGCTTCGTTCTGAAGAAAGACAAGAAGAAAGAGGAGAAGAATGAGGAGGAGATCTCGTTGGAGGATTTGATAGAGACTGAGGTGAGAAGGAAGCAAAGAGATTTTTAAGAGCGTCGCAGAACATGATTGTGAAGTAACAGTTTCCTTGGATCTGTTAGTGATTTATCAAAAATGTTCATGTTGTAATGATCAGCTGTTATGATTGTAGCGATCTGCCCTGGGAGCAAACGTCACTCGAATTACTCTTGAAACATTCTTGGCCTGGAAGAAAAGGAAAAGGCTAGAGAAACTGGCTAAAGCAGAACAGGACATGGCGAGAAAGAAAGCCGACTTCAATGCTGGCAGAGCGCTTGGAGTGAGTAAAAATCTTGTCACTGATATTCTTCCTCAGTCAGTTAAAATACTGAAATCAGCAGTCTCCTGAAAAAAGGGACCTATTCTTTAAATGTAGTGTGCATTAAAAAGGCTGTTTGGCTCTGAATGAAATGGGTGTTTTGATGGTGATGCTGTGGTTTGACCAGAAGATGGCAGTAAAGCTCTCAGATCTTGTGTTTGCTGCTGTTTTACTGTGTCCTGGTTCTTCAAGACTCTTTCTTGCTGTCGTTTGTTGTGTTGAATGACACTCATCTCATGGTTTCATGTCCTGCAGGTCAGTGGAAGGGAAGTGTTTGAGTTCAGGCCTGAGCTTGTTGACGATGACGATGAGGGGGCGGATGATACTAAATACGCTAAAGATGATGATGATGATGATGACTCTGAATTTTCTAACGAGGTGATGCAATACCACTCCATTAGCTCATAGACTTAAATTATATAAACATTTTACATACAAATAATGGACTTTATCATAAATCAATCATGTGATGTTTAATTTTATTGTATGTTGCACTTGCATGTAATACTAGATTTAATAATAGATTCATTCTCTCCTCCTTGAGTCTTTCAGCATTATTAACATGATTGTCTGTCCAGGTGGAGGACTCAGATGATGTTCAGGACATTGACATTGCTAGATTTATCCCTAAAGAGGTGGATAACGCTGGTATAACGGTGGCGTCAGCTGACAGGTTTTCTGCCAGAGCTCCTCCTGCAAATGATACAGATGGTGAGGCGCTTCTGAATATCTTCCTTCCTAGTCAATTCACCTTTATTTCTATAGCACTTTATACTATTTATACATTATACAGATTGTTTCAATGCAGCTTTACTGTTAAAAACAAACAAAGATACACATAGGAAAATAACGATCAATGATGCAAACTTCAAATATGAGAAATTCAAATTCTGTTGTAAAGCTCTACAGAAGACAGTTGTCATTATTTAGCTCACATCACTTCAGTGTTAGTTCAGTTCAATAAAGTTATGAAACAAGTTCAATTCAGCTAAAACAGCTCTACAGAAGACAATAGTGCTCAACTCAAGTCAGTTCAGTGTTGATTCAGTTCAGTAGCAGTGTTGATGTTGCAAAATTCATCAATTATGAACAAAGTCGATTCAGCTGTAAAGCAGCTGTACAGAAGACAGTACTAGTGTCATCATCCAGCTCAATTTAGTTTTTGTTCTCATGTGTCTTTTAAACCCCTTCATATGACCCGTTTCATTTCTAATTATTTGTGAGGTCAGTGTCAGTACAATTTTTTTGTTTCAATAAGCGCTGAAGTGTAGAATAACAATATAAGAAAAAGAGAGACATGGAATATATATATATATATATATATATATATATATATATATAGATAGATAGATAGATAGATAGATAGATAGATAGAGAGAGAGAGAGAGATGCACTGATACTAAATTTCTCAGCCAAAACTGATAGGCGATTATTCAGAATATCTACTGATGGTTCCCTTCCCTGTATAGCTTACAACAATATTTGAGAGATTATTTTTCCTTAAGAAAATCAAAACTCTTTCATTTGGTACATTTAATATAATATTAGAGTTTTATTGACGTCATTCCGCGGTTGAAACACTGATTGAGTGATTACATGAGATCTGATACTTCAGTACATTGTATCTTTCAACATACATTTTGATGTTCATCAGTGTTCGAATTGTCAAAGCCTTTGAAGGGCCCCCCCAAAAAAACACAATCTAATAATATATATTTTTTTTTAAATTTACTTGTTTTACACAGGGTAAAATAATTTTGGTTTTATGCAGGGTAAAATAATTACAGAGGTCACAAAATAGTTTTGCTAGGGGGTTTGGGAGGCATGCCCCCTGAGAAAATTGATTCCCCTGGTGTAAATATGTGCATTTTAAGACGTTTGAGGGCCAAAAAATTGGATAACAATAGCTTTAAAACCATGTCAGTATAGCATACATTATTTGTCAAGCACATCCTGATAACAGATACTTAAACATGCAAATCAGGTTAAATGTTGCAATGAATGATCCACAATACAAACTAGATACAGAAGAAACTGTTTAATTTTGTTGATATTATTGGTGAAATATCAGCATTCTTGGAACTAATGTTTTCAACTAAAAATATTTTGATATTAATGAGCAGTGATAGACCCCTGACAGCTCAGATGAGAAGGCGTTGTGCAATATATCCATGCAGCACCAAAGTAATTTTAGTAAAAGTAGAGTTAATATTATTTTAAACCTTTAAACTTTATTATATACACCTCGGAAAAATACAGAGGTCCGGACCTTCTTACCATCATTGTGAGGTGAAAATGAGGATCCACTCAACGTCGATGCCTGTAAATTCCTTCAGTAAACAGCGTGTGGTGCACTTGAGCGTGTTTTTCTGACGCAAATCTAATTTGGAGTAGCTTCTTATAAAATTGGGAGCGACAGCGGAACAATTTGTTAAAAAAAAAGTTTTATTGTTATATATTACGTTATATTATGTTTGTAGTATTCTACTTTTAATGTATAACTAGGGGACCCCCCCCCAAGGTAATTATTTTTTTTTTGGGCCTTATGGGGGATCCCTTAATGCTTATTGGAGGTCCGGGAACCCCCAATCCCCCCTCAATTCGAACACTGATGTTCATGCATATATTTTGGGCGTATGTAGCCCTGTCCCTTTTCAGCGCTGTGCTCGTCGTCTTGACTTCCGGTTTGTATTTCCACAGCATTCTTACATATTTATGAATGAACTGCTCATTTTAATACCTTCCCGGGCTACTGACATTAAGACATCTGCTTTAAACATTACAATGCTCATGATAACTTTCATTAAGCTCTTTGCGATTTATTAGATGGCAGACGTGCAACAAATAATGTTTGATGTAGGGAAAAACCTCTGACCTGGCAACCCTGGCTTGAACTATGGGTGATTCATAGGGTCAAATAGAGCTTGCTTTAATGTGAAAAAAAAAAAAAATATTAATTTTTTTTTTTTTTTACTGTTAATGCATGAAAGCCCTAAATTCAACACAAGAGATTTTCTTCACACACAGTATGAGTTACAGTGACGACACATTTTTCTGGCCCCTTTTGATTGACAGGATTTAATGGGCCATGATTATTGGCCGATACATTGGTGCATCCCTAATATTTAATACATTTCACCATGTCTTTTACCCAGTTGTTTTCAGTGGGTAATTCCATCAAAAGTAGGGATGCATCGAATGTTCGGCAACCGAAATTATTCGGCCGAAAAAAGCAAAAACTGCACTTTCAGTGTTCGGCCAAATAAGTGAAAAGACCGAATAAATTCTACCGAACAATGACGTTTTTGATGACGCGATCAAATATAGCAACCAGCGCGTGTGAGAGAGAGGCGTGCACGCTTCTAAATGCAGCAAACATGTCGGAAGTGTGGAAGCATTAAAGTGTCCGAGAAAGACGCAAAAATGGCCGTTTGCAGACACTGTTCTGCTGAATTGTCTAAGCACCCTCAAATGCAAGCAAGAGCACCCTCAGTTGATACTGTAATAATATATTGGCAAATGCTCCAGTGCATATTTGTGTCTGTAGAACGTCAAATGTATCCATTTACGACGTGTTTCTGCAGCGGTGGCATAGTTGTTGACCTCTTGTACGCAATGGCCAATGTGTTTAAAGTTAGTCAGACTCCACTCACTGCTCAAACCGCCAGAGTTTTTATTCAGTGCTGAGTTATACAGGCTCGCAAAACCTCTCATGAACAAACAAACAAAGTGTAGACACGAATCGATGTAAGTAAGATATTTATTGTGCATTGTTAGCAGCTTCATTGAGCTTTGTGAGATCGCGATGAACTGACATAGCGACAGCGTTTAGTGATCGTAAATGGAGCGGTCTTGGCTCGCTTTCGAGTCTACAGTCTATATAATCCATTGAATAAAACTATTGTTTTTCATGTTGCAAAAAGGATTAATGGCCAATTGCACACTGCAAAGTTTCGGAAGTGACATAGTAATGCATTAAAGCAATGTAAAGGCAGACTAATAGATTAATAGAAAAATATTCGTTGGAAAATATTTTTGAAATTCTGAATCTTAAATGTCTCCCTGTACACTCACTGCTGTGGTGGAGCCGTTGCTTAGCCTACATCTGCACTTTAATAGAGCACCCTCAGTGATATGATTATGATATCTGTAGGCATAATAGGCCTAAGATAAGATGGCATAAGATGGCCAAATAAAAAAGGCTCAGTGTTAAATATTTTTAAATTGTAGTTTTGTAATTTATTTTTCTTTTAAGAGCAATACAAAATAGTAAAAAGCTAATTTTTACTATTTAATTTATGCAATGGTAAAAAAATTGGCAAAATAAATGGAAAAAATTAGAAAAACCGTGTTTGGTATTCGGCTTCGGCCAAGTGTTTTATTATTATTCGGCTTCGGCCAAGAATTTTCATTTCGGTGCATCCCTAATCAAAAGTAAAATGCAATTATGCAGTTATTTCATTCAATATTGTCAAAAATGTTATCTATTTACAGATTTCAATGGAATATTTTTTTTTTTTTTAAACCACCTTATTAATTTATGGACCTCAATTGTAGTCTATATTTTATGTTTCTATATTTTTATATAATCTTTTCAATTCTGATTTGGGCCATTTCAGTACGTTGGATGTTTTGCAGTGCGTCCTCAGTCTGAACTGTCATTCATACATCTTTTTTACGTCACTGTAGATCAGGGGTCGGGAACCTTTTTTGACCAAAGAGCCATTTTTTGTATTTTTGCTAAAAACACAGTAAAAAAAATATATAAAATTATTATTAAAAAACATGCTTTTTTTTTCAATAAAATTTCAATAGCAGTAATTATTAGATCCATAACTAAAAACAAACAAATATGCACCAAACAATAAGTAAGTTGCAATATGGAATTAACTGTGCAGGGCTTTCACTGTGAGGTTAAGTTATAAATCCTTTTTGTGTGTGTGAACGCACACAGTGCTTACATCTACTGTGTTTATGTGAATACTCGACTTGGCATTTTTATATATTTCTGTGTTTATTTGGCCGTTTAGGCGCGCAACCGAACACAAAGGCTACTATGCTTGTCCGTGTTGCACTCGGAACGCGTGCACAGCATCCTGTCAGTAATTCAGTTGTCTTTTGCGACTTATTGCGCTTTTTATTATTTATTTTCGTCAACTGAAATCTGCGCAGATTATAATAAATACGACACATTTATCACAAGGGTCTCTGTGGCAAAAGCAAAAGTACCAGCGGGTGAAGTGTTTCGAAATGTCTCTTTGCACAGCAAAGCAGTTTCAATAAAAGGGTAGGCCTATATTAAAGTTTATATAGCCTACTTTTACATTTTCGCTGCTGTTCTAAAAATGGTTTTCGGTTACCTTAAACAAGCTACAGCTGCTTCAATCCCAGTGCAGGAGCTGTTACCACAGAAAGGTAAGTGTTTAGTTGATTGCTGTCGCAACTCGTGACACTCGCGAACAGCACTGAACCGGCCGGTACAACTTGAATATTTATATCATAAACTTTTCATTAACTTCGGTAGGCTGTACAACAAGGGAATTGTAATTGGAGAGCCACATGATTTTTGTCAAAGAGCCAGGTGTATAGGTTCCCGACCACTGCTCTAGATTGACATTCGTCACAATTATGTGCTGACGGGAGTCCCTCCAAAGATTTTACATACCGGTAGTTCTTCGGTCACTCAGTTAATATGGAGGGACAGTGAGGCCTAAGTATCATGGTGACAACACTATACAAGCAAAACTTGAGGGAAAACTAGAAAAACTTTGCTCTTTCTCCTCATCTTCGTCCTCCTTATTGCCTGCACACAAATTCGCACGCTTCCGTGGCACAATAGTTTATAAATGACCGCATTAAATGCTGATTTCAGTGTCCTCCATGTTTATGTCCGTCCTATTGTGCTTTTGCACATTCAGGTCAGTTCAGGACCATGATCCGTTCACACTCAAATCTGATATTGGCCGTATTTAAAAAAAAAAAAAAAAAAAAATTAAAAAAAAATTGTGAACAGCCAAACAAAAAGAAAAGTCTGGTCTAAGGCTTGCAGTGTGAACGTAGCCTTAGAGTATCTGACCTCTTCATCCTAAACGAGTGTAATAACTCACAATCTGGTCTCGATTATTATCCATAAATGTTATTCTGATTCTTTTCTTCATGTCCACATGCTGCTTTCTGATGTCACTAATCTCTGTTTTGTTTCTACAGACAATAAATTGAGCGAGGCCTCGGGCGGAGCCATAGAGAACGGAGAACACAGCCAGGACCAGTCGCTGGAGGACGGCGAAACCAATGAGGAGGAGGAGGAGGCAGAGGCGGTGCCAGTAGACGAAAACCTCTTCACTGGGGAGGACCTAGACGAACTGGAGGAGGAGCTCAACACACTGGATCTGGACGAGTGAAGACTGGGACTGTTGCATTATTCATGAACTACACATGGCTTGAAGTGAATGACTATATTTTCACAAATAACTACCACCAGAATTGCCATGTCAGAAACCGCTCTGCCTGCAATATGCACCCTCATCACTCAAGATGTCCCGGGACGCTACAGGAGAGACTGGAGTAGGTGTTCTTGTTCTCTCTAAGATTTAACTTTTTGCCCCCCCCCTTTTTTTTTAATTGCAGTCTACCCCCAAAAGCACAGTCATGTGAGGGTCTGGTTCTACAGTGGGAACATACTCCAAATATTTATGAGGCTGTTGATTTGATATTTCTGCGTTCTCTTTTGGAAGATTTGATTAAATGATCATCTTTGTAAGGTCATGAAGGTAAGAAATGATCCAGCATAAATCCTCTTTAAGACGTTCAAGCACTATTGGAATCTGGTTTCCTCTTCTCTGCTGATTAAATGTTGCTTTAATGAAGACAAAGGATCAGTTGATCGGTATCATTACAGTTTTTAACATGTAACCAACTGCATGCCTGTATCAGGATCAGAATGTAAATGCTGAATAAGTGTGGTGCTGACGTTCAAGTGTTCAATAATCAGTTGATCAGATTGAGGTGTTGAATGTGAAATCTCGGCTGCAAATGCAGCATCTGGCCTTACAGAAGGAGACATGGACGACGACGACATCATTACTAGTCAAATTTGATGTTTAAAGTGTTTTCAGGAAGTGGGAAAGTGACGGAGTGAGCTTGTGAGATAAACTAGTAATGTGTCTGTCCTTTTGTATTCAATTGTTTTAAACTGCCCTCCCACCAACAAAAGAAATTGTAAATAAAAGGATATCAGATACTGATTTTGAGTAAAGATGCCTAATTGTAGCTCTTAATTAAAAATGAATATTCTGTCATTAATTACTCACCCTTATGTCATTCCAAACCCGTAAGACCTTCGTTCATCTTCGCAACACAAATGAAGACATTTTTGATGAAATCTGAGAGCTCTCTGACCCCTCCATAGATAGCTATTTAATTAACACTTTCAAGGTCCAAAAAGGTGGTTCACCCTTAATTTTATGAAGAGACGAGAATACTTTTTGTGCAAAAAAAAAAAAAAAACGACTTTATTCAACAACTTCTTCACGTCTGTATCAGTCTCCTAGGCTGTTTACGTTGTTCAGCTCCTGTGTCATCACGCATGCGTCGTGGTGCTCACATGAACAGCTTCGGCCAATGGTAAGCCGGTGTTCTGTGAATTTATGCATATAAATAGAAGAAAATCACCATATTAAAGTTAAATTCCTTAATGCATTTTAATAGGACATTAAAGATTTGGTAATTTTACTGTTTGTGAGTTTGAGGAATGAAATTAGAGAATTGAATTCAATGAGAAATAGTGGAAGACACAATAGAAATTTAAATTTGTTTATGAATGAAAAATGCAGCATACAACACAAAGTTGGCAAGAGATAAATTATGCCCATTTAAGTAAAGCAAATCTGCGGAAATTTCTCTTGACGTCACCGTGACGTTTCAGCAGGTTGGTGGTTTATTTTCACTTCCTGTCCAGACCTGAGCCTCGGCTCCATCCAAGTGGTGCTCACTGCAGAGTCAAATGATGTCCAGCTCCACCTCTCTGGACGCCTAACAGGCTGGAGGGATAGAGTTGTGGGTAGGGTAAGGGTGTGGTTGGCTACTCTAGCTCCTCCTATTAGGCCAAAATTACATTCGCTCCTCCTCGCTGGATGTCCACCATTCAAATTACTGACGAAAATGGAATTTTGGTTTTGTCAACGATAACATGATGGTTTTAATTTAAACAGTGAAAATGTAACTAGACAAATTACACAGCAAGATAGGCCTTTTATGCAAGTTTCTGAAACCAAATAAAAACATGTATTTAATTACCCAGCAACAACTAAATCCAGGATTTCCATCTTTGGTTTTTTGGTGACAAAATGCTTTATTGGGATGCCGTTGCAGTTACTCTTCTTATAAACACAATTTATTTTGTGATTTTTTTATGATGCATTAAAATGCATATTTTAGTCTAAATTATTGTACCCCTTTTCCCTGTTGGGGGTCATCCCTACCAAGGTCCCTTTAGGGTCCTTGTGCCATATAAACCTGTTCCCCAGGTTTATATGGCACATAATGGAAACATGAAATAAGGTCCTATGTATTAACATTATATCAGTAAATGAAATAATTTTCCTTAGCATAAATTTAAGTTCAGTCTCATAAAACCTAAAATGCTGCCCCCATTTTTTTTCTCAGTAAAGTGCTGGCTACCACAGCTGCCTTTTTACTGTAAATGTTACAGGTTCATTTTTTACAGTGTAGGATCCTGAAAAAAAATATTTTCCCAAGCTCATTATTTGTTTAATATGACATATTATTGTGGGAACTCATCAAAGGGATTTATTTTATTTA
The DNA here is from genome assembly GCA_039654105.1 of Coreius guichenoti. Lineage (NCBI taxonomy): Eukaryota > Metazoa > Chordata > Actinopteri > Cypriniformes > Gobionidae > Coreius > Coreius guichenoti. The sequence goes on along the minus strand of CM077172.1, from coordinate 27,068,916 downwards.
TCTATTTGCCCAGCACTGATTCCTACACACATGCTGTATGATCTCTACACACATTTACAAGATTCCTCTTTTAAACTCTTTGAGAACATATTCATTAGTCTATTCTTAACTGGTAGATCATGAAAATGTGTTGTAGGTCAATGCCATGTTCAAAACTGAGTTCTGAATCCAGTTTGTGAGTCAAAAGCAGAGCACTCTTTGAACTTGCCTTCAAGAAATGAAGCTCACAGACATTAAAGGAACAGTTCACCAAAAATGATAATTCTGTCATCATTTACTCACCCTCATGTCATTCCAAACCTGCGCATTACAGAGTGCTGTTTTATCAAGCTCTGGTTTATGATATTAAGATTACTGTGATTTACCTGTTATAATTTATAATTGTTGTATTTAAATAATTTTTACACTGCTGAAATCTGCGATATTTAATTCAATTCAATTCACATTTATTTGTATAGCGCTTTTCACAATACATATCGTTTCAAAGCAGCTTCACAGAAAATGCATGCGTCTACATTACAATTTAAAGTGGTTTGTTATCAGAGGAGACTGTGTCCAAGTTATGTATTTCAGAAATGTACATATACAAAGCACACAGTTAGCTAACAATGTATTATTAATCAATATAAAATAAATTAAGGCACAGACAATGGGCTAAGTGAAAATGGAATACATGTTGTTAATGATTAGGGTATATAGAAATTGAGCATGGGTGCGTGTTGATGCAGAGCTGCGTCATCTGAAGTCCTCGCAGGAGTTGGAGTCGTCTCTTCACAGGTGATGGTCATCTCAAGTCTTCATAAGAGGCTGGATCCAGACTGGAGCTGAGATTCTCTAGTTACCTCGGGATGGGCATCCCGAGATAAAACAGAACAGGAAAATAATTAGCATAGCTGCTGTTCAAAGCATTAAGCAAAGACAATCATGTGCACTGATATAACTGGAGTACAAGGTTATGAGATGCATTATGTGAATGCTTGGCTAAAGAGATGTGTCTTTAATCTAGATTTAAACTGGGAGAGTGAGTCTGAGCCCTGAACATTATCAGGAAGGCTGTTCCAGAGTTTAGGTGCCAAATATGAAAACGTTCTTCCTCCTTTAGTGGACTTAGATAGCCCAGAGTTTTGTGATCTTAAAGAGCGAGAGGGATTGTAAGGCGATAGAAGATCAGTTAAATACACGGGAGCTAAACCGTTTAGGGCCTTATAGGTCAGTAGCAATACTTTATAATTGATACGGAACTTAATAGGTAACCAGTGTAGAGATGATAAAATTGGTGTTATATGATCATATTTTCTTGACCTAGTAAGAACTCTAGCAGCTGCATTTTGGACTAGTTGTAGCTTGTTTATCGAGGATGCAGGACAGCCAGCTAGTAATGCATTACAGTAATCTAGTCTAGAGGTCATGAATGTATGAACTAACTTTTCTGCATCAGAGACAGATAGCATGTTCCGTAGCTTAGCAACGTTTCTGAGGTGGAAGAAGGCTGTTTTTGTAACATTTGAAATATGATTTTCGAAAGACAAGTTGCTGTCTAATATAACACCCAGGTCTTTAACTGTAGCGGATGAAGTAACAGTACATCCTTCTAAGTGCGAATTATATTCTAAGATATTCTGTGTACAGGTTTTTGGTCCAATAAGTAATACCTCAGTCTTATCTGAATTTTAATAGGAGAAAATTACAGGTCATCCAATATTTTATATCTTTAACACACTCTGTCAGCTTGGATAATTTAGAGATTTCATCTGGTCGTGCTGAAATATATAACTGAGTATCATTGGCATAACAGTGGAAACTAATTCCATGTTTTCTTATAATATTACCAAGTGGCAGCATATATATTGAAAATAACAGAGGGCCTAACACAGATCCTTGCGGCACTCCATAATTTACCGACGTTATCTTAGATTTTTAAATAGACAAATTGGTAACGTTCTGATAGATACGATCTAAACCACTTTAATGCCTGTCCCTGAATACCAGTGTAATTTTGTAGACGATTTAAGAGTCTTTTATGATCTATGGTGTCGAATGCGGCACTAAGATCAAGTAAAACTAGTATTGAGATACAGCCTTGGTCAGCAGCTGAGAGTAAGTCATTTGTAATTTTAACGGGCACAGTTTCTGTGCTATGATGGGGTCTGAATCCAGACTGAAATTTTTCATAGATATCGTTTTCTTGTAAGTAAGAGCACAATTGAGCGGACACAATTTTTTCTAGTATTTTAGACAGAAATGGAAGATTTGAAATGGGTCTGTAGTTTGCTAATTCATTTGGATCTAGTTGTGGTTTCTTAATGAGAGGTTTAATAACTGCCATCTTGAACGGTCTTGGGACATGACCTAGAGATAAGGATGTGTTAATAATATTGAGAAGAGGCTCTTCTGCTACAGGCAACAACTCTTTCAGTAGTTTAGTTGGTATTGGATCTAATAAACATGTTGTTGGTTTAGAAGCAATGATAAGTTTATTTAGCTCTTCCTGTCCTATAGTTGTAAAGCACTGCAATTGTTCTTGAGGGGTGATAATTGAGGATGAATCATAAAACACTGTCAAAGGTTATACATTTATAATTGTATTTCTGATGCTTTCGATTTTTTTAATGAAGAAATTCATAAAGTCATTACTACTAAACTGTACTGGAATATTTTGTTCAGGTGATGTCTGTTTATTTGTTAATCTGGCCACTGTATTAAATAAAAACCTGGGGTTGTTTTGGTTATTTTCTATTAGTTTACGGATATGCTTGGCCCTGCATGGCTGCTTTTAGAGCCTTTTTATAACGGGAAGTGATTTTGAAGACCTCTAAATGAGTTTGTGTCCATTTGCGCTCTAGATTACGAGCTCCTCTCTTGATAGCGTGAGTAATACTGTTGTACCACGGTGCAGTATTTTTATCTCGAACCTTTTTTAATCTGATCGGTGCAACCGTTTCCAATGTACTAGAGAAAATGATGCTCATACTGCTAGTCATTTTCTCTAGTTCATTTGTGTGTTTGGGTACACTGAGCAGCTGAGATAAATCTGGTAGGTTATCTGTGAATTTATCTAGTGTTTGGGAGAATCATTCTACCTGGTCGATAACGCGGAGCAGTTTGGCAAATATCATCAGTAGCCTACGCAGTATGCAAGTTACAAGGTAGTGATCAGTGACATCATCACTTTGCGGTATTATATCTATATCAGTCGGATTGGTTCCATATGATATAATTAAATCTAGTTGTATTATTAAAACGATGAGTGGGTCCAGTCACGTTTTGCTTGACCCCAAAGGAGTTTAATAAGTCTGTAAACGCAACCCCTAGCGCATCATTTGTATTACCTACGTGAAAGTTCAAATCACCGACAATCAGTGCTTTATCGACAGTGACCAATAGGTCTGAGAGAAAATCTGCAAATTATTTTAAGAAATCAACATAGGGCCCTGGTGGTCTATATATGGTAGCCAAAGCAAAGAGAGTGAGAGTGTAACATTTAGCACAAGCACTTCAAACGAATTAAACCTGTGTCCTGTTTTCTGAGTAACATTAAGAATATCTCTATCGATAGTTGCAACAACGCCACCACGACCAATCAGACGGGGCTCGTGCGTATAACAGTAGCCTGGTGGAGTACACTCATTAAGACCGAGATAATCATTAGGTTTAAGCCAGGTTTCAGTCAGACAGAGTACATCAAAGCTATTATCTGTGATTATTTCATTTACAATAACTGCTTTAGGTGTGAGCGATCTAATGTTAAGGAGACCTAGTTTTAGAGAATTTTTTTTTTTCATTTCTTTTAAGATTATCTGGTTTAATAATGATCAGATTTTTCTATATCCTATAGAGGATTTTGACCTCAATATTCGTGGAATAGTTTCTATACAATGCACTACAGAACAAGTACTGTCATGTGTAGTTTGACTTACTAGTCATATGGTGCATAGCGTCTTGGAGATGTTGTCTGACAGAAGATCCGCTCCGATCCTGCTGGGGTGCAGGCCATCAGCACGGAAAAGCCTAGGCCGCTCCCAGAAAAGATTCCAATTATTTACAAAGAGCAGCTTCTATATATTTAGGTGATCACAATGGCCCGGCCTTTCTTACGTGCTGGTAATTAAGATGTCTGATGTCAGATTCTGTGATCTTCTGCCAGAAACATCGGGTCAATCTGCTCTTGTCCAGAATCAGGTGGTTTGTCTTCGTCTGGCATCTCAGCTGAGACCTGTCCACTATGGGTGACCCTACCAGTAGTTGTGAAGTACCAGTGGCGTAGCTCTCAGCATCACTGATGCACACAAGCCCTCACAGCACGTCAAGCTGCAAACCGTGTGAGAGACCCTAACCTACCCTAACCTAACTGCTTAAAAACCAACTGCGTATCAACCAACCACTCAATATATCCTGATGACCACATAGCAATGCACGAAAAACCAGTCAGAAGAGTACAGCAACTGCATAACAACACGCTAACAGCCGTGCAGAAAACCTTAGTAAACGCATGTCAAACAAAGGAAACCATCCAAAACATCCCAACAACCATGTAGCAAAGCACCAAAAACCATCAGAACAACCTAGGCACTGCATATCAACGCATTGACAATCACCAGAAACATCCAAACAACCAGACAACAATGTGCAAAAAACTACACTACAAAATAAAACTTATTCATAAAACTATAAACTTGCTCTAGAACTATGTACAGTATTTACACACGTCGGTCCTGCTGTGTGATACTCCCTGTGACACTGTGATGACTCAGTGTCTGGGCTTCTTTCTTCGGGGTTCCTCAGGCAGGCGCTCTTCACTGATGTCCACATGGATTCGAGGAGCGAAGCTTCTGCTGGAGGAGCTCTCAGCGATCAGGACGTGTCCATCAGGCTGCTCTCTCTCCACCACTGAAGGGCAGTTGAGTGCCTCCCACAGCCGCTGCTTGATCTTCAGTCCTAGTTTAAGACTGTAGCGACGGCGCCGACCACTGCGTGTCTTCAGCATGGGCTCCACCACTGAGCGGTAGATGTCCTGGTATTCCCGCACGCTGTAGCCGTGGATGGAGACAGGCTCTTCCTGCTGACACACGTCCACTGAAGAGACTGAGGCTGCTGGACGGATGTCCGGAAGGACAGCAGCGTTCTTCACGTAGCGCTCTTCCAAACCTGTGGGACTTTGAGCTTTCTCAGAGATACAGCTGTAAGTGTGATCTAACCTGATTACAGCTGCCAGCTGTGAAAGCTCACAGGGGTCTGGACTGGAAGAGATGCCCTCCACCAAGAATCCCCTCAGGTGTGTGGGAAGAGCCCTGGTTCTTCTCTGGCGACGCTGCTCCATGATGATGAATCAAGAAGAACTTCAGAGACTGGACAAATCACTAAGACTTATCAAATTGTAGAGTTGTGAAGAGTTTGTAGCACGTGTGATCAGGCTTCAAGGCTTCAGAAACAGTTGTGTTGATTTCAAATATCAACTCGAGCTGCTGGACTGACAGAATGTTGAGGCTCATTTAAATGTAAACAACTCTTGATATCAGCAGTAAGTCAATCAGAGCAGCATGAGCTCTATGTTTCATGTACTCTACTAATACCATTATCATCATTATATATAAATATTTTTATATTATATTATATTATTATATTACGTGTGTATTATATTCCTAATCTGTGTGTGTATTTAGTGGTGTTTGTCAAGGCCAGCATCAATATTACTCTTCTATGTCAGTAGTTCATGAACAAATCAGTGTTTTGAGCAAATCTTTTAAGTGAACAAATCATTCTTGCACTGACTCATATCTTTTGTTCATTAAAGTCTTTTTTTTAAACTGCTTTGGTGGCTTTTCTTGCTTCCAGAGACTGACTAAATTGAGCGAGGCCTCGGGCGGAGCCATAGAGAACGGAGAACACAGCCAGGACCAGTCGCTGGAGGACGGCGAAACCAATGAGGAGGAGGAGGAGGCAGAGGCGGTGCCAGTAGACGAGAACCTCTTCACTGGGGAGGACCTAGACGAACTGGAGGAGGAGCTCAACACACTGGATCTGGACGAGTGAAGACTGGGACTGTTGCATTATTCATGAACTACACATGGCTTGAAGTGAATGACTATATTTTCACAAATAACTACCACCAGAATTGCCATGTCAGAAACCGCTCTGCCTGCAATATGCACCCTCATCACTCAAGATGTCCCGGGACGCTACAGGAGAGACTGGAGTAGGTGTTCTTGTTCTCTCTAAGATTTAACTTTTTGCCCCCCCCTTTTTTTTTTAATTGCAGTCTACCCCCAAAAGCACAGTCATGTGAGGGTCTGGTTCTACAGTGGGAACATACTCCAAATATTTATGAGGCTGTTGATTTGATATTTCTGCGTTCTCTTTTGGAAGATTTGATTAAATGATCATCTTTGTAAGGTCATGAAGGTAAGAAATGATCCAGCATAAATCCTCTTTAAGACGTTCAAGCACTATTGGAATCTGGTTTCCTCTTCTCTGCTGATTAAATGTTGCTTTAATGAAGACAAAGGATCAGTTGATCGGTATCATTACAGTTTTTAACATGTAACCAACTGCATGCCTGTATCAGGATCAGAATGTAAATGCTGAATAAGTGTGGTGCTGACGTTCAAGTGTTCAATAATCAGTTGATCAGATTGAGGTGTTGAATGTGAAATCTCGGCTGCAAATGCAGCATCTGGCCTTACAGAAGGAGACATGGACGACGACGACATCATTACTAGTCAAATTTGATGTTTAAAGTGTTTTCAGGAAGTGGGAAAGTGACGGAGTGAGCTTGTGAGATAAACTAGTAATGTGTCTGTCCTTTTGTATTCAATTGTTTTAAACTGCCCTCCCACCAACAAAAGAAATTGTAAATAAAAGGATATCAGATACTGATTTTGAGTAAAGATGCCTAATTGTAGCTCTTAATTAAAAATGAATATTCTGTCATTAATTACTCACCCTTATGTCATTCCAAACCCGTAAGACCTTCGTTCATCTTCGCAACACAAATGAAGACATTTTTGATGAAATCTGAGAGCTCTCTGACCCCTCCATAGATAGCTATTTAATTAACACTTTCAAGGTCCAAAAAGGTGGTTCACCCTTAATTTTATGAAGAGACGAGAATACTTTTTGTGCAAAAAAAAAAAAAAAACGACTTTATTCAACTTCTTCACGTCTGTATCAGTCTCCTACGCTGTTTACGTTGTTCAGCTCCTGTGTCATCACGCATGCGTCGTGGTGCTCACATGAACAGCTTCGGCCAATGGTAAGCCGGTGTTCTGTGAATTTATGCATATAAATAGAAGAAAATCACCATATTAAAGTTAAATTCCTTAATGCATTTTAATAGGACATTAAAGATTTGGTAATTTTACTGTTTGTGAGTTTGAGGAATGAAATTAGAGAATTTAATTCAATGAGAAATAGTGGAAGACACAATAGAAATTTAAATTTGTTTATGAATGAAAAATGCAGCATACAACACAAAGTTGGCAAGAGATAAATTATGCCCATTTAAGTAAAGCAAATCTGCGGAAATTTCTCTTGACGTCACCGTGACGTTTCAGCAGGTTGGTGGTTTATTTTCACTTCCTGTCCAGACCTGAGCCTCGGCTCCATCCAAGTGGTGCTCACTGCAGAGTCAAATGATGTCCAGCTCCACCTCTCTGGACGCCTAACAGGCTGGAGGGATAGAGTTGTGGGTAGGGTAAGGGTGTGGTTGGCTACTCTAGCTCCTCCTATTAGGCCAAAATTACATTCGCTCCTCCTCGCTGGATGTCCACCATTCAAATTACTGACGAAAATGGAATTTTGGTTTTGTCAACGATAACATGATGGTTTTAATTTAAACAGTGAAAACGTAACTAGACAAATTACACAGCAAGATAGGCCTTTTATGCAAGTTTCTGAAACCAAATAAAAACATGTATTTAATTACCCAGCAACAACTAAATCCAGGATTTCCATCTTTGGTTGTCTGGCTGGAGACTGGAGTGAGATTTTGGTGACAAAATGCTTTATTGGGATGCCGTTGCAGTTACTCTTCTTATAAACACAATTTATTTTGTGATTTTTATGATGCATTAAAATGCATATTTTAGTCTAAATTATTGTACCCCTTTTCCCTGTTGGGGGTCATCCCTACCAGGGTCCCTTTAGGGTCCTTGTGCCATATAAACCTGTTCCCCAGGTTTATATGGCACATAATGGAAACATGAAATAAGGTCCTATGTATTAACATTATATCAGTAAATGAAATAATTTTCCTTAGCATAAATTTAAGTTCAGTCTCATAAAACCTAAAATGCTGCCCCCCTTTTTTTTCTCAGTAAAGTGCTGGCTACCACAGCTGCCTTTTTACTGTAAATGTTACAGGTTCATTTTTTACAGTGTAGGATCCCAAGCTCATTATTTGTTTAATATGACATATTATTGTGGGAACTCATCAAAGGGATTTATTTTATTTATCTATTTGCCCAGCACTGATTCCTACACACATGCTGTATGATTTCTACACACATATACAAGATTCCTCTTTTAAACTCTTTGAGAACATATTCATTAGTCTATTCTTAACTGGTAGATCATGAAAATGTGTTGTAGGTCAATGCCATGTTCAAAACTGAGTTCTGAATCCAGTTTGTGAGTCAAAGGCAGAGCACTCTTTAAACTTGCCTTCAAGAAATGAAGCTCACAGACATTAAAGGAACAGTTCACCAAAAATGATAATTCTGTCATCATTTACTCACCCTCATGTCATTCCAAACCTGCGCATTACAGAGTGCTGTTTTATCAAGCTCTGGTTTATGATATTAAGATTACTGTGATTTACCTGTTATAATTTATAATTGTTGTATTTAAATAATTTTTACACTGCTGAAATCTGCGATATTTAATTCAATTCAATTCACATTTATTTGTATAGCGCTTTTCACAATACATATCGTTTCAAAGCAGCTTCACAGAAAATGCATGCGTCTACATTACAATTTAAAGTGGTTTGTTATCAGAGGAGACTGTGTCCAAGTTATGTATTTCAGAAATGTACATATACAAAGCACACAGTTAGCTAACAATGTATTATTAATCAATATAAAATAAATTAAGGCACAGACAATGGGCTATGTGAAATAAGAATACATGTTGTTAATGATTAGGGTGTATAGAAATTGAGCATGGGTGCGTGTTGATGCAGAGCTGCGTCATCTGAAGTCCTCGCAGGAGTTGGAGTCGTCTCTTCACAGGTGATGGTCATCTCAAGTCTTCATAAGAGGCTGGATCCAGACTGGAGCTGAGATTCTCTAGTTACCTCGGGATGGGCATCCCGAGATAAAACAGAACAGGAAAATAATTAGCGTAGCTGCTGTTCAAAGCATTAAGCAAAGGCAATCATGTGCACTGATGTAACTGGAGTACAAGGTTATGAGATGCATTATGTGAATGCTTGGCTAAAGAGATGTGTCTTTAATCTAGATTTAAACTGGGAGAGTGAGTCTGAGCCCCGAACATTATCAGGAAGCAGGACAGCCAGCTAGTAATGCATTACAGTAATCTAGTCTAGAGGTCATGAATGCATGAACTAACTTTTCTGCATCAGAGACAGATAGCATGTTCCGTAGCTTAGCGATGTTTCTGAGGTGGAAGAAGGCTGTTTTTGTAACATTTGAAATATGATTTTCAAAAGACAAGTTGCTGTCTAATATAACACCCAGGTCTTTAACTGTAGCGGATGAAGTAACAGTACATCCTTCTAAGTGCGAATTATATTCTAAGATATTCTGTGTACAGGTTTTTGGTCCAATAAGTAATACCTCAGTCTTATCTGAATTTTAATAGGAGAAAATTACAGGTCATCCAATATTTTATATCTTTAACACACTCTGTCAGCTTGGATAATTTAGAGATTTCATCTGGTCATGCTGAAATATATAACTGAGTATCATTGGCATAACAGTGGAAACTAATTCCATGTTTTCTTATAATATTACCAAGTGGCAGCATATATATTGAAAATAACAGAGGGCCTAACACAGATCCTTGCGGCACTCCATAATTTACCGACGTTATCTTAGATTTTTAAATAGACAAATTGGTAACGTTCTGATACATACGATCTAAACCAATTTAATGCCTGTCCCTGAATACCAGTGTAATTTTGTAGACGATTTAAGAGTCTTTTATGATCTATGGTGTCGAATGCGGCACTAAGATCAAGTAAAACTAGTATTGAGATACAGCCTTGGTCAGCAGCTGAGAGTAAGTCATTTGTAATTTTAACGGGCGCAGTTTCTGTGCTATGATGGGGTCTGAATCCAGACTGAAATTTTTCATAGATATCGTTTTCTTGTAAGTAAGAGCACAATTGAGCGGACACAATTTTTTCTAGTATTTTAGACAGAAATGGAAGATTTGAAATGGGTCTGTAGTTTGCTAATTCATTTGGATCTAGTTGTGGTTTCTTAATGAGAGGTTTAATAACTGCCATCTTGAACGGTCTTGGGACATGACCTAGAGATAAGGATGTGTTAATAATATTGAGAAGAGGCTCTTCTGCTACAGGCAACAACTCTTTCAGTAGTTTAGTTGGTATTGGATCTAATAAACATGTTGTTGGTTTAGAAGCAATGATAAGTTTATTTAGCTCTTCCTGTCCTATAGTTGTAAAGCACTGCAATTGTTCTTGAGGGGTGATAATTGAGGATGAATCATAAAACACTGTCAAAGGTTATACATTTATAATTGTATTTCTGATGCTTTCGATTTTTTTAGTGAAGAAATTCATAAAGTCATTACTACTAAACTGTACTGGAATATTTTGTTCAGGTGATGTCTGTTTATTTGTTAATCTGGCCACTGTATTAAATAAAAACCTGGGGTTGTTTTGGTTATTTTCTATTAGTTTACGGATATGCTCGGCCCTGCATGGCTGCTTTTAGAGCCTTTTTATAACGGGAAGTGATTTTGAAGACCTCTAAATGAGTTTGTGTCCATTTGCGCTCTAGATTACGAGTTCCTCTCTTGATAGCGTGAGTAATACTGTTGTACCACGGTGCAGTATTTTTATCTCGAACCTTTTTTAATCTGATCGGTGCAACCGTTTCCAGTGTACTAGAGAAAATGATGCTCATACTGCTAGTCATTTTCTCTAGTTCATTTGTGTGTTTGGGTACACTGAGCAGCTGAGATAAATCTGGTAGGTTATTTGTGAATTTATCTAGTGTTTGGGAGAATCATTCTACCTGGTCGATAACGCGGAGCAGTTTGGCAAATATCATCAGTAGCCTACGCAGTATGCAAGTTACAAGGTAGTGATCAGTGACATCATCACTTTGCGGTATTATATCTATATCAGTCGGATTGGTTCCATATGATGTAATTAAATCTAGTTGTATTATTAAAACGATGAGTGGGTCCAGTCACGTTTTGCTTGACCCCAAAGGAGTTTAATAAGTCTGTAAACGCAACCCCTAGCGCATCATTTGTATTATCTACGTGAATGTTCAAATCACCGAAAATCAGTGCTTTATCGACAGTGACCAATAGGTCTGAGAGAAAATCCGCAAATTATTTTAAGAAATCAACATAGGGCCCTGGTGGTCTATATATGGTAGCCAAAGCAAAAGATAATAGGGATTTTTTTCTTATATCTGAGAGTGTAACATTTAGCACTAGCACTTCAAACGAATTAAACCTGTGTCCTGTTTTCTGAGTAACATTAAGAATATCTCTATCGATAGTTGCAACACCGCCACCACGACCAATCAGACGGGGCTCGTGCGTATAACAGTAGCCTGGTGGAGTACACTCATTAAGACCGAGATAACCATTAGGTTTAAGCCAGGTTTCAGTCAGACAGAGTACATCAAAGCTATTATCTGTGATTATTTCATTTACAATAACTGCTTTAGGTGTGAGCGATCTAATGTTAAGGAGACCTAGTTTTAGAGAATTTTTTTTTTTCATTTCTTTTAAGATTATCTGGTTTAATAATGATCAGATTTTTCTATATCCTATAGAGGATTTTGACCTCAATATTCGTGGAATAGTTTCTATACAATGCACTACAGAACAAGTACTGTCATGTGTAGTTTGACTTACTAGTCATATGGTGCATAGCGTCTTGGAGATGTTGTCTGACAGAAGATCCGCTCCGATCCTGCTGGGGTGCAGGCCATCAGCACGGAAAAGCCTAGGCCGCTCCCAGAAAAGATTCCAATTATTTACAAAGAGCAGCTTCTATATATTTAGGTGATCACAATGGCCCGGCCTTTCTTACGTGCTGGTAATTAAGATGTCTGATGTCAGATTCTGTGATCTTCTGCCAGAAACATCGGGTCAATCTGCTCTTGTCCAGAATCAGGTGGTTTGTCTTCGTCTGGCATCTCAGCTGAGACCTGTCCACTATGGGTGACCCTACCAGTAGTTGTGAAGTACCAGTGGCGTAGCTCTCAGCATCACTGATGCACACAAGCCCTCACAGCACGTCAAGCTGCAAACCGTGTGAGAGACCCTAACCTACCCTAACCTAACTGCTTAAAAACCAACTGCATATCAACCAACCACTCAATATATCCTGATGACCACATAGCAATGCACGAAAAACCAGTCAGAAGAGTACAGCAACTGCATAACAACACGCTAACAGCCGTGCAGAAAACCTTAGTAAACGCATGTCAAACAAAGGAAACCATCCAAAACATCCCAACAACCATGTAGCAAAGCACCAAAAACCATCAGAACAACCTAGGCACTGCATATCAACGCATTGACAATCACCAGAAACATCCAAACAACCAGACAACAATGTGCAAGAAACTACACTACAAAATAAAACTTATTCATAAAACTATAAACTTGCTCTAGAACTATGTACAGTATTTACACACGTCGGTCCTGCTGTGTGATACTCCCTGTGACACTGTGATGACTCAGTGTCTGGGCTTCTTTCTTCGGGGTTCCTCAGGCAGGCGCTCTTCACTGATGTCCACATGGATTCGAGGAGCGAAGCTTCTGCTGGTTGTGGAGGAGCTCTCAGTGATCAGGACGTGTCCATCAGGCTGCTCTCTCTCCACCACTGAAGGGCAGTTGAGTGCCTCCCACAGCCGCTGCTTGATCTTCAGTCCTAGTTTAAGACTGTAGCGACGGCGCCGACCACTGCGTGTCTTCAGCATGGGCTCCACCACTGAGCGGTAGATGTCCTGGTATTCCCGCACGCTGTAGCCGTGGATGGAGACAGGCTCTTCCTGCTGACACACGTCCACTGAAGAGACTGAGGCTGCTGGACGGATGTCCGGAAGGACAGCAGCGTTCTTCACGTAGCGCTCTTCCAAACCTGTGGGACTTTGAGCTTTCTCAGAGATACAGCTGTAAGTGTGATCTAACCTGATTACAGCTGCCAGCTGTGAAAGCTCACAGGGGTCTGGACTGGAAGAGATGCCCTCCACCAAGAATCCCCTCAGGTGTGTGGGAAGAGCCCTGGTTCTTCTCTGGCGACGCTGCTCCATGATGATGAATCAAGAAGAACTTCAGAGACTGGACAAATCACTAAGACTTATCAAATTGTAGAGTTGTGAAGAGTTTGTAGCACGTGTGATCAGGCTTCAAGGCTTCAGAAACAGTTGTGTTGATTTCAAATATCAACTCGAGCTGCTGGACTGACAGAATGTTGAGGCTCATTTAAATGTAAACAACTCTTGATATCAGCAGTAAGTCAATCAGAGCAGCATGAGCTCTATGTTTCATGTACTCTACTAATACCATTATCATCATTATATATAAATATTTTTATATTATATTATATTATTATATTACGTGTGTATTATATTCCTAATCTGTGTGTGTATTTAGTGGTGTTTGTCAAGGCCAGCATCAATATTACTCTTCTATGTCAGTAGTTCATGAACAAATCAGTGTTTTGAGCAAATCTTTTAAGTGAACAAATCATTCTTGCACTGACTCATATCTTTTGTTCATTAAAGTCTTTTTTTTAAACTGCTTTGGTGGCTTTTCTTGCTTCCAGAGACTGACTAAATTGAGCGAGGCCTCGGGCGGAGCCATAGAGAACGGAGAACACAGCCAGGACCAGTCGCTGGAGGACGGCGAAACCAATGAGGAGGAAGAGGAGGCAGAGGCGGTGCCAGTAGACGAGAACCTCTTCACTGGGGAGGACCTAGACGAACTGGAGGAGGAGCTCAACACACTGGATCTGGACGAGTGAAGACTGGGACTGTTGCATTATTCATGAACTACACATGGCTTGAAGTGAATGACTATATTTTCACAAATAACTACCACCAGAATTGCCATGTCAGAAACCGCTCTGCCTGCAATATGCACCCTCATCACTCAAGATGTCCCGGGACGCTACAGGAGAGACTGGAGTAGGTGTTCTTGTTCTCTCTAAGATTTAACTTTTTGCCCCCCCCTTTTTTTTTTAATTGCAGTCTACCCCCAAAAGCACAGTCATGTGAGGGTCTGGTTCTACAGTGGGAACATACTCCAAATATTTATGAGGCTGTTGATTTGATATTTCTGCGTTCTCTTTTGGAAGATTTGATTAAATGATCATCTTTGTAAGGTCATGAAGGTAAGAAATGATCCAGCATAAATCCTCTTTAAGACGTTCAAGCACTATTGGAATCTGGTTTCCTCTTCTCTGCTGATTAAATGTTGCTTTAATGAAGACAAAGGATCAGTTGATCGGTATCATTACAGTTTTTAACATGTAACCAACTGCATGCCTGTATCAGGATCAGAATGTAAATGCTGAATAAGTGTGGTGCTGACGTTCAAGTGTTCAATAATCAGTTGATCAGATTGAGGTGTTGAATGTGAAATCTCGGCTGCAAATGCAGCATCTGGCCTTAAAGAAGGAGACATGGATGACGACGACATCATTACTAGTCAAATTTGATGTTTAAAGTGTTTTCAGGAAGTGGGAAAGTGACGGAGTGAGCTTGTGAGATAAACTAGTAATGTGTCTGTCCTTTTGTATTCAATTGTTTTAAACTGCCCTCCCACCAACAAAAGAAATTGTAAATAAAAGGATATCAGATACTGATTTTGAGTAAAGATGCCTAATTGTAGCTCTTAATTAAAAATGAATATTCTGTCATTAATTACTCACCCTTATGTCATTCCAAACCCGTAAGACCTTCGTTCATCTTCGCAACACAAATGAAGACATTTTTGATGAAATCTGAGAGCTCTCTGACCCCTCCATAGATAGCTATTTAATTAACACTTTCAAGGTCCAAAAAGGTGGTTCACCCTTAATTTTATGAAGCGACGAGAATACTTTTTGTGCAACAAAAAAAAAAACGACTTTATTCAACAACTTCTTCACGTCTGTATCAGTCTCCTACGCTGTTTACGTTGTTCAGCTCCTGTGTCATCACGCATGCGTCGTGGTGCTCACATGAACAGCTTCGGCCAATGGTAAGCCGGTGTTCTGTGAATTTATGCATATAAATAGAAGAAAATCACCATATTAAAGTTAAATTCCTTAATGCATTTTAATGGGACATTAAAGATTTGGTAATTTTACTGTTTGTGAGTTTGAGGAATGAAATTAGAGAATTGAATTCAATGAGAAATAGTGGAAGACACAATAGAAATTTAAATTTGTTTATGAATGAAAAATGCAGCATACAACACAAAGTTGGCAAGAGATAAATTATGCCCATTTAAGTAAAGCAAATCTGCGGAAATTTCTCTTGACGTCACCGTGACGTTTCAGCAGGTTGGTGGTTTATTTTCACTTCCTGTCCAGACCTGAGCCTCGGCTCCATCCAAGTGGTGCTCACTGCAGAGTCAAATGATGTCCAGCTCCACCTCTCTGGACGCCTAACAGGCTGGAGGGATAGAGTTGTGGGTAGGGTAAGGGTGTGGTTGGCTACTCTAGCTCCTCCTATTAGGCCAAAATTACATTCGCTCCTCCTCGCTGGATGTCCACCATTCAAATTACTGACGAAAATGGAATTTTGGTTTTGTCAACGATAACATGATGGTTTTAATTTAAACAGTGAAAATGTAACTAGACAAATTACACAGCAAGATAGGCCTTTTATGCAAGTTTCTGAAACCAAATAAAAACATGTATTTAATTACCCAGCAACAACTAAATCCAGGATTTCCATCTTTGGTTGTCTGGCTGGAGACTGGAGTGAGATTTTGGTGACAAAATGCTTTATTGGGATGCCGTTGCAGTTACTCTTCTTATAAACACAATTTATTTTGTGATTTTTATGATGCATTAAAATGCATATTTTAGTCTAAATTATTGTACCCCTTTTCCCTGTTGGGGGTCATCCCTACCAGGGTCCCTTTAGGGTCCTTGTGCCATATAAACCTGTTCCCCAGGTTTATATGGCACATAATGGAAACATGAAATAAGGTCCTATGTATTAACATTATATCAGTAAATGAAATAATTTTCCTTAGCATAAATTTAAGTTCAGTCTCATAAAACCTAAAATGCTGCCCCCCTTTTTTTTCTCAGTAAAGTGCTGGCTACCACAGCTGCCTTTTTACTGTAAATGTTACAGGTTCATTTTTTACAGTGTAGGATCCCAAGCTCATTATTTGTTTAATATGACATATTATTGTGGGAACTCATCAAAGGGATTTATTTTATTTATCTATTTGCCCAGCACTGATTCCTACACACATGCTGTATGATCTCTACACACATATACAAGATTCCTCTTTTAAACTCTTTGAGAACATATTCATTAGTCTATTCTTAACTGGTAGATCATGAAAATGTGTTGTAGGTCAATGCCATGTTCAAAACTGAGTTCTGAATCCAGTTTGAGAGTCAAAAGCAGAGCACTCTTTAAACTCGCCTTCAAGAAATGAAGCTCACAGACATTAAAGGAACAGTTCACCAAAAATGATAATTCTGTCATCATTTACTCACCCTCATGTCATTCCAAACCTGCGCATTACAGAGTGCTGTTTTATCAAGCTCTGGTTTATGATATTAAGATTACTGTGATTTACCTGTTATAATTTATAATTGTTGTATTTAAATAATTTTTACACTGCTGAAATCTGCAATATTTAATTCAATTCAATTCACATTTATTTGTGTAGCGCTTTTCACAATACATATCGTTTCAAAGCAGCTTCACAGAAAATGCATGCGTCTACATTACAATTTAAAGTGGTTTGTTATCAGAGGAGACTGTGTTCAAGTTATGTATTTCAGAAATGTACATATACAAAGCACACAGTTAGCTAACAATGTATTATTAATCAATATAAAATAAATTAAGGCACAGACAATGGGCTATGTGAAATAAGAATACATGTTGTTAATGATTAGGGTGTATAGAAATTGAGCATGGGTGCGTGTTGATGCAGAGCTGCGTCATCTGAAGTCCTCGCAGGAGTTGGAGTCGTCTCTTCACAGGTGATGGTCATCTCAAGTCTTCATAAGAGGCTGGATCCAGACTGGAGCTGAGATTCTCTAGTTACCTCGGGATGGGCATCCCGAGATAAAACAGAACAGGAAAATAATTAGCGTAGCTGCTGTTCAAAGCATTAAGCAAAGACAATCATGTGCACTGATATAACGAGTACAAGGTTATGAGATGCATTATGTGAATGCTTGGCTAAAGAGATGTGTCTTTAATCTAGATTTAAACTGGGAGAGTGAGTCTGAGCCCTGAACATTATCAGGAAGGCTGTTCCAGAGTTTAGGTGCCAAATATGAAAACGTTCTTCCTCCTTTAGTGGACGTAGATAGCCCAGAGTTTTGTGATCTTAAAGAGCGAGAGGGATTGTAAGGCGATAGAAGATCAGTTAAATACACGGGAGCTAAACCGTTTAGGGCCTTATAGGTCAGTAGCAATACTTTATAATTGATACGGAACTTAATAGGTAACCAGTGTAGAGATGATAAAATTGGTGTTATATGATCATATTTTCTTGACCTAGTAAGAACTCTAGCAGCTGCATTTTGGACTAATTGTAGCTTGTTTATCGAGGATGCAGGACAGCCAGCTAGTAATGCATTACAGTAATCTAGTCTAGAGGTCATGAATGCATGAACTAACTTTTCTGCATCAGAGACAGATAGCATGTTCCGTAGCTTAGCGACGTTTCTGAGGTGGAAGAAGGCTGTTTTTGTAACATTTGAAATATGATTTTCGAAAGACAAGTTGCTGTCTAATATAACACCCAGGTCTTTAACTGTAGCGGATGAAGTAACAGTACATCCTTCTAAGTGCGAATTATATTCTAAGATATTCTGTGTACAGGTTTTTGGTCCAATAAGTAATACCTCAGTCTTATCTGAATTTTAATAGGAGAAAATTGCAGGTCATCCAATATTTTATATCTTTAACACACTCTGTCAGCTTGGATAATTTAGAGATTTCATCTGGTCGTGCTGAAATATATAACTGAGTATCATTGGCATAACAGTGGAAACTAATTCCATGTTTTCTTATAATATTACCAAGTGGCAGGATATATATATTGAAAATAACAGAGGGCCTAACACAGATCCTTGCGGCACTCCATAATTTACCGACGTTATCTTAGATTTTTAAATAGACAAATTGGTAACGTTCTGATAGATACGATCTAAACCAATTTAATGCCTGTCCCTGAATACCAGTGTAATTTTGTAGACGATTTAAGAGTCTTTTATGATCTATGGTGTCGAATGCGGCACTAAGATCAAGTAAAACTAGTATTGAGATACAGCCTTGGTCAGCAGCTGAGAGTAAGTCATTTGTAATTTTAACGGGCGCAGTTTCTGTGCTATGATGGGGTCTGAATCCAGACTGAAATTTTTCATAGATATCGTTTTCTTGTAAGTAAGAGCACAATTGAGCGGACACAATTTTTTCTAGTATTTTAGACAGAAATGGAAGATTTGAAATGGGTCTGTAGTTTGCTAATTCATTTGGATCTAGTTGTGGTTTCTTAATGAGAGGTTTAATAACTGCCATCTTGAACGGTCTTGGGACATGACCTAGAGATAAGGATGTGTTAATAATATTGAGAAGAGGCTCTTCTGCTACAGGCAACAACTCTTTCAGTAGTTTAGTTGGTATTGGATCTAATAAACATGTTGTTGGTTTAGAAGCAATGATAAGTTTATTTAGCTCTTCCTGTCCTATAGTTGTAAAGCACTGCAATTGTTCTTGAGGGGTGATAATTGAGGATGAATCATAAAACACTGTCAAAGGTTATACATTTATAATTGTATTTCTGATGCTTTCGATTTTTTTAGTGAAGAAATTCATAAAGTCATTACTACTAAACTGTACTGGAATATTTTGTTCAGGTGATGTCTGTTTATTTGTTAATCTGGCCACTGTATTAAATAAAAACCTGGGGTTGTTTTGGTTATTTTCTATTAGTTTACGGATATGCTCGGCCCTGCATGGCTGCTTTTAGAGCCTTTTTATAACGGGAAGTGATTTTGAAGACCTCTAAATGAGTTTGTGTCCATTTGCGCTCTAGATTACGAGTTCCTCTCTTGATAGCGTGAGTAATACTGTTGTACCACGGTGCAGTATTTTTATCTCAAACCTTTTTTAATCTGATCGGTGCAACCGTTTCCAATGTACTAGAGAAAATGATGCTCATACTGCTAGTCATTTTCTCTAGTTCATTTGTGTGTTTGGGTACACTGAGCAGCTGAGATAAATCTGGTAGGTTATTTGTGAATTTATCTAGTGTTTGGGAGAATCATTCTACCTGGTCGATAACGCGGAGCAGTTTGGCAAATATCATCAGTAGCCTACGCAGTATGCAAGTTACAAGGTAGTGATCAGTGACATCATCACTTTGCGGTATTATATCTATATCAGTCGGATTGGTTCCATATGATGTAATTAAATCTAGTTGTATTATTAAAACGATGAGTGGGTCCAGTCACGTTTTGCTTGACCCCAAAGGAGTTTAATAAGTCTGTAAACGCAACCCCTAGCGCATCATTTGTATTATCTACGTGAATGTTCAAATCACCGAAAATCAGTGCTTTATCGACAGTGACCAATAGGTCTGAGAGAAAATCCGCAAATTATTTTAAGAAATCAACATAGGGCCCTGGTGGTCTATATATGGTAGCCAAAGCAAAAGATAATAGGGATTTTTTTCTTATATCTGAGAGTGTAACATTTAGCACTAGCACTTCAAACGAATTAAACCTGTGTCCTGTTTTCTGAGTAACATTAAGAATATCTCTATCGATAGTTGCAACACCGCCACCACGACCAATCAGACGGGGCTCGTGCGTATAACAGTAGCCTGGTGGAGTACACTCATTAAGACCGAGATAACCATTAGGTTTAAGCCAGGTTTCAGTCAGACAGAGTACATCAAAGCTATTATCTGTGATTATTTCATTTACAATAACTGCTTTAGGTGTGAGCGATCTAATGTTAAGGAGACCTAGTTTTAGAGAATTTTTTTTTTTCATTTCTTTTAAGATTATCTGGTTTAATAATGATCAGATTTTTCTATATCCTATAGAGGATTTTGACCTCAATATTCGTGGAATAGTTTCTATACAATGCACTACAGAACAAGTACTGTCATGTGTAGTTTGACTTACTAGTCATATGGTGCATAGCGTCTTGGAGATGTTGTCTGACAGAAGATCCGCTCCGATCCTGCTGGGGTGCAGGCCATCAGCACGGAAAAGCCTAGGCCGCTCCCAGAAAAGATTCCAATTATTTACAAAGAGCAGCTTCTATATATTTAGGTGATCACAATGGCCCGGCCTTTCTTACGTGCTGGTAATTAAGATGTCTGATGTCAGATTCTGTGATCTTCTGCCAGAAACATCGGGTCAATCTGCTCTTGTCCAGAATCAGGTGGTTTGTCTTCGTCTGGCATCTCAGCTGAGACCTGTCCACTATGGGTGACCCTACCAGTAGTTGTGAAGTACCAGTGGCGTAGCTCTCAGCATCACTGATGCACACAAGCCCTCACAGCACGTCAAGCTGCAAACCGTGTGAGAGACCCTAACCTACCCTAACCTAACTGCTTAAAAACCAACTGCATATCAACCAACCACTCAATATATCCTGATGACCACATAGCAATGCACGAAAAACCAGTCAGAAGTGTACAGCAACTGCATAACAACACGCTAACAGCCGTGCAGAAAACCTTAGTAAACGCATGTCAAACAAAGGAAACCATCCAAAACATCCCAACAACCATGTAGCAAAGCACCAAAAACCATCAGAACAACCTAGGCACTGCATATCAACGCATTGACAATCACCAGAAACATCCAAACAACCAGACAACAATGTGCAAGAAACTACACTACAAAATAAAACTTATTCATAAAACTATAAACTTGCTCTAGAACTATGTACAGTATTTACACACGTCGGTCCTGCTGTGTGATACTCCCTGTGACACTGTGATGACTCAGTGTCTGGGCTTCTTTCTTCGGGGTTCCTCAAGCAGGCGCTCTTCACTGATGTCCACATGGATTCGAGGAGCGAAGCTTCTGCTGGTTGTGGAGGAGCTCTCAGTGATCAGGACGTGTCCATCAGGCTGCTCTCTCTCCACCACTGAAGGGCAGTTGAGTGCCTCCCACAGCCGCTGCTTGATCTTCAGTCCTAGTTTAAGACTGTAGCGACGGCGCCGACCACTGCGTGTCTTCAGCATGGGCTCCACCACTGAGCGGTAGATGTCCTGGTATTCCCGCACGCTGTAGCCGTGGATGGAGACAGGCTCTTCCTGCTGACACACGTCCACTGAAGAGACTGAGGCTGCTGGACGGATGTCCGGAAGGACAGCAGCGTTCTTCACGTAGCGCTCTTCCAAACCTGTGGGACTTTGAGCTTTCTCAGAGATACAGCTGTAAGTGTGATCTAACCTGATTACAGCTGCCAGCTGTGAAAGCTCACAGGGGTCTGGACTGGAAGAGATGCCCTCCACCAAGAATCCCCTCAGGTGTGTGGGAAGAGCCCTGGTTCTTCTCTGGCGACGCTGCTCCATGATGATGAATCAAGAAGAACTTCAGAGACTGGACAAATCACTAAGACTAATCAAATTGTAGAGTTGTGAAGAGTTTGTAGCACGTGTGATCAGGCTTCAAGGCTTCAGAAACAGTTGTGTTGATTTCAAATATCAACTCGAGCTGCTGGACTGACAGAATGTTGAGGCTCATTTAAATGTAAACAACTCTTGATATCAGCAGTAAGTCAGTCAGAGCAGCATGAGCTCTATGTTTCATGTACTCTACTAATACCATTATCATCATTATATATAAATATTTTTATATTATATTATATTATTATATTACGTGTGTATTATATTCCTAATCTGTGTGTGTATTTAGTGGTGTTTGTCAAGGCCAGCATCAATATTACTCTTCTATGTCAGTAGTTCATGAACAAATCAGTGTTTTGAGCAAATCTTTTAAGTGAACAAATCATTCTTGCACTGACTCATATCTTTTGTTCATTAAAGTCTTTCTTTAAACTGCTTTGGTGGCTTTTCTTGCTTCCAGAGACTGACTAAATTGAGCGAGGCCTCGGGCGGAGCCATAGAGAACGGAGAACACAGCCAGGACCAGTCGCTGGAGGACGGCGAAACCAATGAGGAGGAAGAGGAGGCAGAGGCGGTGCCAGTAGACGAGAACCTCTTCACTGGGGAGGACCTAGACGAACTGGAGGAGGAGCTCAACACACTGGATCTGGACGAGTGAAGACTGGGACTGTTGCATTATTCATGAACTACACATGGCTTGAAGTGAATGACTATATTTTCACAAATAACTACCACCAGAATTGCCATGTCAGAAACCGCTCTGCCTGCAATATGCACCCTCATCACTCAAGATGTCCCGGGACGCTACAGGAGAGACTGGAGTAGGTGTTCTTGTTCTCTCTAAGATTTAACTTTTTGCCCCCCCCCTTTTTTTTTTAATTGCAGTCTACCCCCAAAAGCACAGTCATGTGAGGGTCTGGTTCTACAGTGGGAACATACTCCAAATATTTATGAGGCTGTTGATTTGATATTTCTGCGTTCTCTTTTGGAAGATTTGATTAAATGATCATCTTTGTAAGGTCATGCGTATGAAATGATCCAGCATAAATCCTCTTTAAGACGTTCAAGCACTATTGGAATCTGGTTTCCTCTTCTCTGCTGATTAAATGTTGCTTTAATGAAGACAAAGGATCAGTTGATCGGTATCATTACAGTTTTTAACATGTAACCAACTGCATGCCTGTATCAGGATCAGAATGTAAATGCTGAATAAGTGTGGTGCTGACGTTCAAGTGTTCAATAATCAGTTGATCAGATTGAGGTGTTGAATGTGAAATCTCGGCTGCAAATGCAGCATCTGGCCTTACAGAAGGAGACATGGACGACGACGACATCATTACTAGTCAAATTTGATGTTTAAAGTGTTTTCAGGAAGTGGGAAAGTGACGGAGTGAGCTTGTGAGATAAACTAGTAATGTGTCTGTCCTTTTGTATTCAATTGTTTTAAACTGCCCTCCCACCAACAAAAGAAATTGTAAATAAAAGGATATCAGATACTGATTTTGAGTAAAGATGCCTAATTGTAGCTCTTAATTAAAAATGAATATTCTGTCATTAATTACTCACCCTTATGTCATTCCAAACCCGTAAGACCTTCGTTCATCTTCGCAACACAAATGAAGACATTTTTGATGAAATCTGAGAGCTCTCTGACCCCTCCATAGATAGCTATTTAATTAACACTTTCAAGGTCCAAAAAGGTGGTTCACCCTTAATTTTATGAAGAGACGAGAATACTTTTTGTGCAAAAAAAAAAAAAAAACGACTTTATTCAACTTCTTCACGTCTGTATCAGTCTCCTACGCTGTTTACGTTGTTCAGCTCCTGTGTCATCACGCATGCGTCGTGGTGCTCACATGAACAGCTTCGGCCAATGGTAAGCCGGTGTTCTGTGAATTTATGCATATAAATAGAAGAAAATCACCATATTAAAGTTAAATTCCTTAATGCATTTTAATAGGACATTAAAGATTTGGTAATTTTACTGTTTGTGAGTTTGAGGAATGAAATTAGAGAATTGAATTCAATGAGAAATAGTGGAAGACACAATAGAAATTTAAATTTGTTTATGAATGAAAAATGCAGCATACAACACAAAGTTGGCAAGAGATAAATTATGCCCATTTAAGTAAAGCAAATCTGCGGAAATTTCTCTTGACGTCACCGTGACGTTTCAGCAGGTTGGTGGTTTATTTTCACTTCCTGTCCAGACCTGAGCCTCGGCTCCATCCAAGTGGTGCTCACTGCAGAGTCAAATGATGTCCAGCTCCACCTCTCTGGACGCCTAACAGGCTGGAGGGATAGAGTTGTGGGTAGGGTAAGGGTGTGGTTGGCTACTCTAGCTCCTCCTATTAGGCCAAAATTACATTCGCTCCTCCTCGCTGGATGTCCACCATTCAAATTACTGACGAAAATGGAATTTTGGTTTTGTCAACGATAACATGATGGTTTTAATTTAAACAGTGAAAACGTAACTAGACAAATTACACAGCAAGATAGGCCTTTTATGCAAGTTTCTGAAACCAAATAAAAACATGTATTTAATTACCCAGCAACAACTAAATCCAGGATTTACATCTTTGGTTTTTTGGTGACAAAATGCTTTATTGGGATGCCGTTGCAGTTACTCTTCTTATAAACACAATTTATTTTGTGATTTTTATGATGCATTAAAATGCATATTTTAGTCTAAATTATTGTACCCCTTTTCCCTGTTGGGGGTCATCCCTACCAGGGTCCCTTTAGGGTCCTTGTGCCATATAAACCTGTTCCCCAGGTTTATATGGCACATAATGGAAACATGAAATAAGGTCCTATGTATTAACATTATATCAGTAAATGAAATAATTTTTCTTAGCATAAATTTAAGTTCAGTCTCATAAAACCTAAAATGCTGCCCCCCTTTTTTTTCTCAGTAAAGTGCTGGCTACCACAGCTGCCTTTTTACTGTAAATGTTACAGGTTCATTTTTTACAGTGTAGGATCCCAAGCTCATTATTTGTTTAATATGACATATTATTGTGGGAACTCATCAAAGGGATTTATTTTATTTATCTATTTGCCCAGCACTGATTCCTACACACATGCTGTATGATCTCTACACACATATACAAGATTCCTCTTTTAAACTCTTTGAGAACATATTCATTAGTCTATTCTTAACTGGTAGATCATGAAAATGTGTTGTAGGTCAATGCCATGTTCAAAACTGAGTTCTGAATCCAGTTTGTGAGTCAAAAGCAGAGCACTCTTTAAACTTGCCTTCAAGAAATGAAGCTCACAGACATTAAAGGAACAGTTCACCAAAAATGATAATTCTGTCATCATTTACTCACCCTCATGTCATTCCAAACCTGCGCATTACAGAGTGCTGTTTTATCAAGCTCTGGTTTATGATATTAAGATTACTGTGATTTACCTGTTATAATTTATAATTGTTGTATTTAAATAATTTTTACACTGCTGAAATCTGCGATATTTAATTCAATTCAATTCACATTTATTTGTATAGCGCTTTTCACAATACATATCGTTTCAAAGCAGCTTCACAGAAAATGCATGCGTCTACATTACAATTTAAAGTGGTTTGTTATCAGAGGAGACTGTGTCCAAGTTATGTATTTCAGAAATGTACATATACAAAGCACACAGTTAGCTAACAATGTATTATTAATCAATATAAAATAAATTAAGGCACAGACAATGGGCTATGTGAAATAAGAATACATGTTGTTAATGATTAGGGTATATAGAAATTGAGCATGGGTGCGTGTTGATGCAGAGCTGCGTCATCTGAAGTCCTCGCAGGAGTTGGAGTCGTCTCTTCACAGGTGATGGTCATCTCAAGTCTTCATAAGAGGCTGGATCCAGACTGGAGCTGAGACTCTCTAGTTACCTCGGGATGGGCATCCCGAGATAAAACAGAACAGGAAAATAATTAGCGTAGCTGCTGTTCAAAGCATTAAGCAAAGACAATCATGTGCACTGATATAACTGGAGTACAAGGTTATGAGATCCATTATGTGAATGCTTGGCTAAAGAGATGTGTCTTTAATCTAGATTTAAACTGGGAGAGTGAGTCTGAGCCCCGAACATTATCAGGAAGGCTGTTCCAGAGTTTAGGTGCCAAATATGAAAACGTTCTTCCTCCTTTAGTGGACTTAGATAGCCCAGAGTTTTGTGATCTTAAAGAGCGAGATGGATTGTAAAGCGATAGAAGATCAGTTAAATACACGGGAGCTAAACCGTTTAGGGCCTTATAGGTCAGTAGCAATACTTTATAATTGATACGGAACTTAATAGGTAACCAGTGTAGAGATGATAAAATTGGTGTTATATGATCATATTTTCTTGACCTAGTAAGAACTCTAGCAGCTGCATTTTGGACTAATTGTAGCTTGTTTATCGAGGATGCAGGACAGCCAGCTAGTAATGCATTACAGTAATCTAGTCTAGAGGTCATGAATGCATGAACTAACTTTTCTGCATCAGAGACAGATAGCATGTTCCGTAGCTTAGCGACGTTTCTGAGGTGGAAGAAGGCTGTTTTTGTAACATTTGAAATATGATTTTCGAAAGACAAGTTGCTGTCTAATATAACACCCAGGTCTTTAACTGTAGCGGATGAAGTAACAGTACATCCTTCTAAGTGCGAATTATATTCTAAGATATTCTGTGTACAGGTTTTTGGTCCAATAAGTAATACCTCAGTCTTATCTGAATTTTAATAGGAGAAAATTACAGGTCATCCAATATTTTATATCTTTAACACACTCTGTCAGCTTGGATAATTTAGAGATTTCATCTGGTCGTGCTGAAATATATAACTGAGTATCATTGGCATAACAGTGGAAACTAATTCCATGTTTTCTTATAATATTACTAAGTGGCAGCATATATATTGAAAATAACAGAGGGCCTAACACAGATCCTTGCGGCACTCCATAATTTACCGACGTTATCTTAGATTTTTAAATAGACAAATTGGTAACGTTCTGATAGATACGATCTAAACCACTTTAATGCCTGTCCCTGAATACCAGTGTAATTTTGTAGACGATTTAAGAGTCTTTTATGATCTATGGTGTCGAATGCGGCACTAAGATCAAGTAAAACTAGTATTGAGATACAGCCTTGGTCAGCAGCTGAGAGTAAGTCATTTGTAATTTTAACGGGCGCAGTTTCTGTGCTATGATGGGGTCTGAATCCAGACTGAAATTTTTCATAGATATCGTTTTCTTGTAAGTAAGAGCACAATTGAGCGGACACAATTTTTTCTAGTATTTTAGACAGAAATGGAAGATTTGAAATGGGTCTGTAGTTTGCTAATTCATTTGGATCTAGTTGTGGTTTCTTAATGAGAGGTTTAATAACTGCCATCTTGAACGGTCTTGGGACATGACCTAGAGATAAGGATGTGTTAATAATATTGAGAAGAGGCTCTTCTGCTACAGGCAACAACTCTTTCAGTAGTTTAGTTGGTATTGGATCTAATAAACATGTTGTTGGTTTAGAAGCAATGATAAGTTTATTTAGCTCTTCCTGTCCTATAGTTGTAAAGCACTGCAATTGTTCTTGAGGGGTGATAATTGAGGATGAATCATAAAACACTGTCAAAGGTTATACATTTATAATTGTATTTCTGATGCTTTCGATTTTTTTAGTGAAGAAATTCATAAAGTCATTACTACTAAACTGTACTGGAATATTTTGTTCAGGTGATGTCTGTTTATTTGTTAATCTGGCCACTGTATTAAATAAAAACCTGGGGTTGTTTTGGTTATTTTCTATTAGTTTACGGATATGCTCGGCCCTGCATGGCTGCTTTTAGAGCCTTTTTATAACGGGAAGTGATTTTGAAGACCTCTAAATGAGTTTGTGTCCATTTGCGCTCTAGATTACGAGTTCCTCTCTTGATAGCGTGAGTAATACTGTTGTACCACGGTGCAGTATTTTTATCTCTAACCTTTTTTAATCTGATCGGTGCAACCGTTTCCAGTGTACTAGAGAAAATGATGCTCATACTGCTAGTCATTTTCTCTAGTTCATTTGTGTGTTTGGGTACACTGAGCAGCTGAGATAAATCTGGTAGGTTATTTGTGAATTTATCTAGTGTTTGGGAGAATCATTCTACCTGGTCGATAACGCGGAGCAGTTTGGCAAATATCATCAGTAGCCTACGCAGTATGCAAGTTACAAGGTAGTGATCAGTGACATCATCACTTTGCGGTATTATATCTATATCAGTCGGATTGGTTCCATATGATATAATTAAATCTAGTTGTATTATTAAAACGATGAGTGGGTCCAGTCACGTTTTGCTTGACCCCAAAGGAGTTTAATAAGTCTGTAAACGCAACCCCTAGCGCATCATTTGTATTACCTACGTGAAAGTTCAAATCACCGACAATCAGTGCTTTATCGACAGTGACCAATAGGTCTGAGAGAAAATCTGCAAATTATTTTAAGAAATCAACATAGGGCCCTGGTGGTCTATATATGGTAGCCAAAGCAAAGAGAGTGAGAGTGTAACATTTAGCACAAGCACTTCAAACGAATTAAACCTGTGTCCTGTTTTCTGAGTAACATTAAGAATATCTCTATCGATAGTTGCAACACCGCCACCACGACCAATCAGACGGGGCTCGTGCGTATAACAGTAGCCTGGTGGAGTACACTCATTAAGACCGAGATAATCATTAGGTTTAAGCCAGGTTTCAGTCAGACAGAGTACATCAAAGCTATTATCTGTGATTATTTCATTTACAATAACTGCTTTAGGTGTGAGCGATCTAATGTTAAGGAGACCTAGTTTTAGAGAATTTTTTTTTTTCATTTCTTTTAAGATTATCTGGTTTAATAATGATCAGATTTTTCTATATCCTATAGAGGATTTTGACCTCAATATTCGTGGAATAGTTTCTATACAATGCACTACAGAACAAGTACTGTCATGTGTAGTTTGACTTACTAGTCATATGGTGCATAGCGTCTTGGAGATGTTGTCTGACAGAAGATCCGCTCCGATCCTGCTGGGGTGCAGGCCATCAGCACGGAAAAGCCTAGGCCGCTCCCAGAAAAGATTCCAATTATTTACAAAGAGCAGCTTCTATATATTTAGGTGATCACAATGGCCCGGCCTTTCTTACGTGCTGGTAATTAAGATGTCTGATGTCAGATTCTGTGATCTTCTGCCAGAAACATCGGGTCAATCTGCTCTTGTCCAGAATCAGGTGGTTTGTCTTCGTCTGGCATCTCAGCTGAGACCTGTCCACTATGGGTGACCCTACCAGTAGTTGTGAAGTACCAGTGGCGTAGCTCTCAGCATCACTGATGCACACAAGCCCTCACAGCACGTCAAGCTGCAAACCGTGTGAGAGACCCTAACCTACCCTAACCTAACTGCTTAAAAACCAACTGCATATCAACCAACCACTTAATATATCCTGATGACCACATAGCAATGCACGAAAAACCAGTCAGAAGAGTACAGCAACTGCATAACAACACGCTAACAGCCGTGCAGAAAACCTTAGTAAACGCATGTCAAACAAAGGAAACCATCCAAAACATCCCAACAACCATGTAGCAAAGCACCAAAAACCATCAGAACAACCTAGGCACTGCATATCAACGCATTGACAATCACCAGAAACATCCAAACAACCAGACAACAATGTGCAAGAAACTACACTACAAAATAAAACTTATTCATAAAACTATAAACTTGCTCTAGAACTATGTACAGTATTTACACACGTCGGTCCTGCTGTGTGATACTCCCTGTGACACTGTGATGACTCAGTGTCTGGGCTTCTTTCTTCGGGGTTCCTCAGGCAGGCGCTCTTCACTGATGTCCACATGGATTCGAGGAGCGAAGCTTCTGCTGGTTGTGGAGGAGCTCTCAGTGATCAGGACGTGTCCATCAGGCTGCTCTCTCTCCACCACTGAAGGGCAGTTGAGTGCCTCCCACAGCCGCTGCTTGATCTTCAGTCCTAGTTTAAGACTGTAGCGACGGCGCCGACCACTGCGTGTCTTCAGCATGGGCTCCACCACTGAGCGGTAGATGTCCTGGTATTCCCGCACGCTGTAGCCGTGGATGGAGACAGGCTCTTCCTGCTGACACACGTCCACTGAAGAGACTGAGGCTGCTGGACGGATGTCCGGAAGGACAGCAGCGTTCTTCACGTAGCGCTCTTCCAAACCTGTGGGACTTTGAGCTTTCTCAGAGATACAGCTGTAAGTGTGATCTAACCTGATTACAGCTGCCAGCTGTGAAAGCTCACAGGGGTCTGGACTGGAAGAGATGCCCTCCACCAAGAATCCCCTCAGGTGTGTGGGAAGAGCCCTGGTTCTTCTCTGGCGACGCTGCTCCATGATGATGAATCAAGAAGAACTTCAGAGACTGGACAAATCACTAAGACTTATCAAATTGTAGAGTTGTGAAGAGTTTGTAGCACGTGTGATCAGGCTTCAAGGCTTCAGAAACAGTTGTGTTGATTTCAAATATCAACTCGAGCTGCTGGACTGACAGAATGTTGAGGCTCATTTAAATGTAAACAACTCTTGATATCAGCAGTAAGTCAATCAGAGCAGCATGAGCTCTATGTTTCATGTACTCTACTAATACCATTATCATCATTATATATAAATATTTTTATATTATATTATATTATTATATTACGTGTGTATTATATTCCTAATCTGTGTGTGTATTTAGTGGTGTTTGTCAAGGCCAGCATCAATATTACTCTTCTATGTCAGTAGTTCATGAACAAATCAGTGTTTTGAGCAAATCTTTTAAGTGAACAAATCATTCTTGCACTGACTCATATCTTTTGTTCATTAAAGTCTTTCTTTAAACTGCTTTGGTGGCTTTTCTTGCTTCCAGAGACTGACTATAGCACACACTTTGTTGTTGTTTTTCTGTATTTCTTTTAAATAGATTTGTAGACAAGTGTTGACTATCAGCATTGATTGCTCATATTATATAATTCATTCGGTTTTTAACCTGTATCTTGATTTTGTAATTGCAGATGTCATGGGAAAATTTGCATGAAAAGAGACTTGAGGAGGTTGTGAATATGAAACACAGAGAGGCTGAACAGAAGCAAGCAAAGACAAAGTGTAGGTTCTGGCAAGATTTAAATAGTGATTTTCAATCATTAACGTAATTTTACATCAACAAATAGTCTTTGTTTATTCATTTTAAGGTGTGCAAGTGTTTCCTTGACACGGCTGAAAACAGCAAAACACTGTTAAACACTCTTTTCCTGTGGGTTTCGTTCTAAAGACAAGGAGAAAAGAATTAGGAGGAGATCTCACTGGAGGATTTGATGGGTAAGAGGCGATAAAATAGAAACTATTAAGAGTGAGTAAAAATCATGTTAGTGCTGTTCCTCCTTAGTTTGCCTGGTTTTAAAAATTGTGACATCACCTGAAATAAAGGGACCTATTCTTTAAATGTAGTGTGCATTAAAAAGGCTGTTTGGCTCTGAATGAAATGGGTGTTTTGATGGTGATGCTGTGGTTTGACCAGAAGATGGCAGTAAAGCTCTCAGATCTTGCGTTTAACCTTTTTTTACTGTGTCCTGGTTCTTCAAGACTCTTTCTGGCTGTTCTTAAGCTGTCTGTTGCATTGAATGACACTCATCTCATGGTTTCATGTCCTGCAGGTCAGTGGAAGGGAAGTGTTTGAGTTCAGGACTGAGCTTTTTAACAAAGATGATGAGGAGGCGGATGATACTTGAATACACTGAAGAAGATGATGATGATGTGGCGTCAGCGGGGTTTACTGCCAGTGCTCCACCAACAAATAACACTGATACTGTGAAGCGTCTGAATATTTGACCCGTGTTTCAATTAGACACTCTAGTCTCTTTTTCCAAAACTGAATAAGTGTGAACAAATGGTGAGTAAGTGTGAAGCTAACACCTCCTACCCATACACTGTGAGAAATCGTAAATAAAAAGATATCGGAAACAGATTTTGAGTTAAGATGCCTAATTGTAGCTCTTAATTGAGAATGGGTTCATATAAGACTAAGTGATCTTGAAATTAAATTCTCAAGAAATCTAATTTAAATAAAATTGAGACTCAACACTCAAGAAAAATCTTGTATATGTAAACATTTCCCCATCTTAATTCAGTGGTGAGCTTTTCACCTCAAAGCAGTCGTCTGTTTAATCTGAAATCATATATTTATATAATGTACCAAGCATCAAAGGAATTTGTCCATATGTTTAGCAACAGATCATAAACATTCTTAACATAGCACTACTCCACCAATTGCTTGGCTTGGGCTGTTGAGAGATGGCCAACATGGTCAGAGGACTGGCATTTCCTATGATCTGCCTGAGAAAGCATGATCACCCCCGCCTCGTTCACACAAATAAATAATATATTGCAGTGTATGTATAAATCACTTACAGAGCCATTAAGGTTCCACAAAAGAATCCAAAAATTGTGCCAGTTGATAAATCACATACAAAGCCCTGTCCTGATAGATATAACAAAATAATTTGAAATATAGACCGACAGGATTTTTCGTAGTGGCTGCATAAGGTTATTGACCTGAGGGTGGGGTACCTTCCCCATCACCTAGAACCTTGTACTCCTTAAAAAAAGAACCTTTGGTAGGTTGGTGCAGGGAATACAGGGAGTTTGTTCGCATGGAAGAAAAAATATATATTTTTTTTCTTCTTCTGGAGATTGTATTTCTCTCACATGGTTCCAACTGCTGGAATGAAAAAAATCTTTAATACCCAGAGGTGTTGAGAAGGACTAATTCTCTGTCACTGAGGCTAAATAAAATATGCAAGAGAGACTTTTTCCTGTCA
Organism: Coreius guichenoti; assembly: GCA_039654105.1. Lineage (NCBI taxonomy): Eukaryota > Metazoa > Chordata > Actinopteri > Cypriniformes > Gobionidae > Coreius > Coreius guichenoti. Next base: position 27,036,058 of record CM077172.1, on the reverse strand, counting down.
CAGCTCTGGACCATTTCCCATAGGATATAATGTACGAATGATAATAGAAGTAAAAATGGCTAAAATAATAATACTTCAAATTGTGCCAAAGCTTGAGCGTGGGTGTTGATATTAAATTTTTCAAGACTGAGCAAATTTCTACTAAAGGCCCGGCCATGTTTGAGTGTTTATTTTCACATTTTTTGTTGTTAAGGACCTGAAGTCTTTATCCAGAGAAATGTGTAAATTAAGTCTAAGCTTCCTGTCAATGCAAGCCCCCACATCAACGACAACGAGTGTCTCACACTGAAATTATCTCCAAGTCAAGGGTGACCATGACACTCTTTATGTACAGGAACACCTGATTTTGATTTGTCGATAGTGCCTTCTATTGTGTATGTTGTAGTGGGCTATTTTTTCTTTGCAGAAGCTTTAAGATAATACACAGGTAAGAATATATATTTTTCAACTCTCAATATTTAATATCCATGTGTTTATTTATTTGGTGAGTAGCTAAAGCAGGATCATGTACAGTCACCCAGTCATTATTACAGAATAAACCCTGATTTATCCCTGATAAACCCTTGTGCCTGACTGATATCAGAAGAGTTTCTTTCAAAAAAATCTTTTATGAGATTATAAGTAGACTGAATTTTAGACAGTCCAAACTCTTGTGCTTATAAAAAAGATATGTTAGGCCTTCATTTCAGTTTTAAGATAAGTAATTCTGACAGAATCCGTTTCTTCGGAAAGAGAAATAAAGGAATACAGCTGTCCCATTTGTACAAAGCCAGTATCAACACATTTTAAGTCCTGCATCCTTCTTTCTAATAGTTGTTTTTAGAAAGTAGCTTTAAATGAAAGAAATTGTTTCTTGAATGATAACAACCCTGTGAACCTGGATTAGATAGATGGGATTTCTCAAGCCTGTGACAGTCCTGCACTGAAAAAAAATACTGAAGCACACTACCGTTGTCACACTTAATGGTAAGCAACATGCACAAACAGGAAAACACTACAATAAGTCTTTGATAGAATCACAGGAGATTGCTAGAGATACAAAACTCAGGAATGTAGGAGAATAAATACACAACACAATACATAAAGATGAGAATGACGACAATGAACTGAACTAAACAGATAGTAATATATGGGGACAAACAAGAGAACTGAACAAGACACAAAGAGTATACTTGAATACAGTTTAGTATCAAGACTAAACTGAAAGAAAACAAAAAAAAAACATAAACACATGACTGAAAAAAGACAATTAAACTAAAAATAACCCTTACATTACACCCCCCTCCCGGAAGACGCGCCCTTGCACCGTAGAAAATAATCCAACAGAGGAGGTGGACGCAGAGCTGGCAATGGGCAGGGAACTGGAGGAGCCGGCCAATGATGACACCACGTTGGATCCGACGGAGGGAGGAGAACTGCACTGCACGGGCCAAAAACTCCAGCCCTAACCCGGCCCTGGCCCGTGGTGTTCAAACCCTAACCCGGCCCCAGCCCAACAACTTCTGCAATTTTTCAGCCCGAACCCGACCCGACCCGACCCGAGACCAACATCAATATAACTTTAAGCTCTCTCTGACGCACATTCTCTGATGCGCGCTGTCTCTGCTACACGCAAACACACACACACACACACGCTACTAAGAGGTAAACTTTTATTATAAGCCTTAAACATAACTACCACCACCGACAATCATGCCCACAAATATTAATACAGACTGTCCATTACAGAGAAACATAAGCATGCAGTAGAGAATATAGCCAAGATACGTGATCCAGCAGCAAATAAGTAAATAAAGATTGACAGCCTACCGTTCTTTGATGTTAAGTAACTGAAGACCAGTGTTTTCAAAGAAATCTTCGCCAACTGGCTAACGTTAAAGAATAAAAAAAATAAATAAATAAATCCGTTGAACTGTGTAGGCTACATGTATGGTGGTCGTCATTCACTGTTTTCGTGTTGTGAAGAAAAAGAATAGCATCCACTGTTCAATCAGTGTTCAATCACTCAAAACTCTTCCAAAATGCAGCTTTTCCCGAAGCATTGGGAACTTTTAGTAACTCCCCACGCTCCAACTTCTCCCTGATGCTCTGCATGGTCAACTATCACCTGTATGCTAATGCCCATGCGCGTATATGCGTATTGCAATGCGTAGGCGATGCGATGTATTATATTATTAATATAATCAATATAACAATATTTCATACAGTAGCCTATGTGTGCTCTGCGCGTATATGGGCACAATGAAAGGAGAGAAGCTAAACAAGCCCGAGTCCGACCCGATCTGTAAAAAAAAAAAATTGGTCCAAGCCCGGCCCTAATTGACTCAGCGTGTCGGGCCCCGTCGGAACCCGACGGGCTTGCAGACCTCTACTGGGGACCAACAGATGGAGAAGGAGCCAGAAAAGGTGAAGACCCAGGAAGAGCCAAAAGGACTACAGTCCAGGGTGACACCCCAAGACTGTGAGGCCAAGGTGGAGACAGGGCCCCGTGTGACACTGGAGGGAGCGAGGACATAGGAGGAGCCAAAAGGGTGGAAGGCTGAGGTGCAGCTAGAGGCCCGGAAGTCTACGGTGGAACCAGGATGACGATGGACCAAGGCGGAGCCAGTGGATCAAGGGAGTCAAGGCAGAGCCGACGGGCTGACAGGCCGAGGTGGCGTCATGGGTCTGGAGGCCTGAAATGAAGCAAGGATCCGTCTCACAAGGCCGAGCTGGTGGTAGAGAAGCCTGTGGTGGAGCCGGACAGTTGGAGGGACTCAGCTGCCAGGGCAGAGCTGAGTCCAGGGACGGGTGGAGCCAGCGAAAAGAACGGAAACAACTGGGCGGGCAGGATTTACCAGGGACAGGTTGAGGGGAAGAGAGTTCAGGGGTGGGGCCTGGCTCCGTAGTCCCCAAGCCAATGAGCCAGTGCTGGCTGTAAACTCCAGCTTCAGGATGGATGAGGCGACCGGCTCTGGCTCCAGGGAAGGAGGGAGCTCTAGCTTGTGGTCCTCTTTGGGCGTTGACTTGGGCTCATAAAAGATTCATCAAAGAATCCTGAAAAAAATTATCAAAAGTATTAAGCAGCACAACTGTTTTCAACATTGACAATAATAATAAATGTTTCTTGAGCACCAAATCAGCATAATATAATCATTTCTGAAGGATCATGTAACACTGAAGACTGGAGTAATGATGCTGAAAATTCATCTTTACAATCACAGGAATAAATTACATAATTCATTAATTCATTTTTTTATTCAAATAGAAAATGTATTTTAAATTGCAGTAAGATTTCGCAAAATTCAAATTTTTCTGTATTTTTGATCCCAACATTTAAATGGTAGTGTGATTCTGAAAATGCAGAGCTAAATAAGACCGTGACTGTTTCCTGTTGAAAATAATTTGAAGGCTTTTAAAGCTACAAAACATTTGCCCTACATGGCATTTTTTAAACATTTACCCAGGTGAAAAAGATGTAATATTAAATGTATTAAAAATGCATTATAGTATATTTGTATTGTACTAAAAACATACTCAAGTACATTTTTAATGCATTTAATAATACATATTTTTCACCTGGGTAAACATTCTGTCCCTCATTCCTGTTCTTGTAAGCAAAATCATTAAAAGTGAAGAATGTTCATTTGTCAAGTTCTTTAGTATGTTTGTTGGATGCTCTAGATGCAAACATAATTATTTTGCCACTCTGCCATGTATCACATGGTCCCAAAAGCCCCTGTGACCAACACGCTTGACCGGTCAGCTCTAAAACAAAAGTGACTTTGTTCCCCAAAGAGTGAGAATGACGTTTGTGTTCCAATTTGCAACTGGTGCCTTTTATTTCCTCAGGAAACACAATCTTTTCAAGCCTTTTATTCTATGACACTGAATAAAAGACCAGTTGTTCCATATACATTTGATTTTATAGTATGTTAAGGGTTTAACATAGTAGGCCTATGTCTTTATTTATAAGACAAGCCATGCAGCCGGACATAAAAAAATCACGCAATGTTTCCTTTTCATACAAAACCTATGAGGGATCCCAGGGGGATTTACAGACTGCATTCTTGGAGACCTACTTCACTGCATTTAAAGTCATGAATCACTGACCAGTCCATATATGAATAAAATATCCTCAGGCTCTGAATAGTCATTTATAATTGTCACAGTTATCTGGACCTTGTGTGGACTCGGCTTACTGATAAAAAGCTGACAGCTTTTGTTCAAATTTGTTGTGTATAGCCTACATTAGTGCAATGATAGATACATTAGGCAGGATACACTATTAGGCCTACATTACGTGAAATTTCACTCTTAATAAATAAACCCATGTTTGTTTTAGTACTGTCAAATTGATTAATTGCAATTAATCGCATCCAAAATGAAAGTTTGTGTTTATAATATAATATATGTGTGTGTATGGTGTATAATAATATGTATATATAAATACACACACGTGCATGTATATATTTAAGAAAAAATTTATATTTATATATAAAATATTTATATTTATATATAAGATAAATGATATAAATATATATACAGTATATACATGCAAATATTTCTTAAATATACATGAAGGAGTGTGTATTTATATATACATAATTATACACAGTACACAAACATATATTATGTAAACACAGACTTTTATTTTTGGATGAGATTAATCGATTGCCCAGCACTAATATAAATATAACAAATTTTTCTTAAATATATACATGCATGTGTGTGTATTTATATATACATAATAATTATACACCGCACACACGCATATATTATGTAAACAAACTTTTATTCTGGATGCGATTAATCGATTTGACAGCACTAGTTCGTTTTATTGTTGACTGAATTGAATACAAATAAAAAATTATAAATTCGTGCCGTTCTTAACACACGGTGGCGCTGTTTAACTAGTTCTACATAAGACAAAATACTTTATTAAACAATGAATTACTCTTGCCTGGAATCGCAACGATTTTATGGCATTTTTAAAATGGTTATCAGTTCATGCCCATTTAAGTCATGCAGGCTATGCCCGCCTGATCAAATCTCCGCGGAAGTTTCTCGTGACGTCACTGTGACGTTTTAGTAGGTTGGTTTATTTTCACTTCCTGTTCAGTGGGACATCCCGCGGCTCCATCCGAGCTGGACTGCATCAGTGTCCCTGTGTCCTACTTTAGACTTTTGCTTCCATTTTACTGAACAGACTGGAGACGGACGAGCTTTATTGCAGCGGCCCTCCTGGAATAATGTAACGGACATTTCCGTGAACTGTTAGTGTGAGTGTTGCGGTGATTGTGTTATTATGGAGTGCGGAGTCAGTGGCGATCATATGTGATCAAGACATCCACCCACCCACCCACAAACAGCGCGATCTCCATCTACTCTCATACTCTACAGAGACACAAAACATGGGCAAACATCAAATCCGCTGTTGGCTTTGGGCTCTAGTGGCTCTTTTTTACTGCGAACGGGCACTTTCCTTTAATCTGGACATTAGTAAACCTTCAGTTTTCTCTGGACCTCCAGGAAGTTACTTTGGATTTTCTGTGGCTTTCTTCAATCCTGATAACAAACAGTGAGTAGATGAAGTTGTGTGTAAACTTTGTGAGCTGGAGATCTACAGACAAACTTGTTTGGATATCATAGGCGCCTACTTTATTATATATATCTCTTTTTCTGAGGACGATATGGATATTAACGATGCATGGATATTCTGAAAGATAAATGTATTAACACACATAACAATGTTAAATTTTATTGTTGGACTAGTATGTGTATCTCTCTCTCTCTCTCTCTCTCTCTCTATGCATGTACAGTCGTGCTCAAAAGTTTACACACCCCTTGCAGAATCTGCAAAATGTTAATTTTAACAAAATAAGAGGGATCATACTAAATGCATGTTATTTTTTTATTTAGTGCTGTCCTGAATAAGATATTTACATAAAAGATGTTTACATATAGTCCACAAGACAAAAAAATAGCTGAATTTATAAAAATTACCCCATTCAAAAATGTATGTACCCTTGATTGACTACTGTGTGTCGTTACCTGGATGATCCATGACTTTTTTTTTGTTGTGATGGTTGTTCTTGAGTCCCTTGTTTGTCCTGAGCAGTTAAACTGCCCAGTGTTTTCCAACATCTTTTGCATATTTGAACTGTTTCCAGCAGTGACTGAATGATTTTAAGTTCCATCTTTTCACACTGAGGACAATTGAGGGACTCAAACACAACTATTAAAAAATATTCAAACATTCACAGTGCATTAATGCTTCCTTCACGTGCTATCGGAATTATCGTAAATACGAGTTTCCTAGTTAAAAATTGGACATGAACGCCCTCTCAAAGCAAAATTTGAATGCGATGAGCTCGTAATTATGACTTCAGAAGTGGGAAGTAGGACATTCCGATAGCATGTGAAGGCAGCATAAGAGCCGGAGGGTGAAAATTTAAATTTGAAGATCAATGTAAATTGTACTTAGTTTGTCTTCCGGGGAAACATGTAAGTATCTTATGTTGCTTCCGAAGGGCAGTACTAAATGAAAAAAAAAAAAAAAAAAAAAAAAAAAATATAACAAAATAAGAAAAATTTGGACATCTTCATCCTGTTCAAAAGTTTTTACCCCCCACCCCCTGGCTCTTAAATTGTGTTTTAATGTATTTAACAAAAAATAGTTTTAATTAATACACATTTTACCCTCTGATTCCAGATTAAACATACTGGTTGGTGCACCCAGGGCAAACACATCTGATCAAACCCCCTCTGTAGTCACTGAGAGGGGTGCTGTCTTCAGCTGTCCTTGGCAGAAAAGCGGCTCATGCACACAGATCGAGTTTGACAGCACTGGTAAAACTGTGTTTTCAGCCATCATAGTGTATTTTTTGCTCCACCATGCTGTTATTTAAAGCTTTTTCTGTGTATTGATTCACATTGCATGCTAGTGGAAGAGGTTGGGTTTGTCAGCGTTATTATAGGACCTTCTGAGTAGCCTGTGGCTCTTTAATGATTTATTAGGTTATATATCAGCTTTGCTCGAAATATTTTCAAAATAAAAAAAATAACAGGAGAGGGAGTCTGGAGTCGTTTCAAGGATTATCTAGGATTGTGCGATTGTTATTACAAAGCTTTTTGAGTTCATGTGCTTGGCAGTGTCCTGCAACAGACAGTGGAGTTTCTTTACCATTCATAAAATTTGTGTGCTGGCCTACTAACTAGATTGCAAATGTACACAAACAATCTTCACACTAACCGGACTTTGTTCAGCCTTATACATACTTGAATATAGGCACGGTTTCTTGTGCCAGATCTCATTGGCATTCAGTGGCGGTTATAGACTAGTCTTGCCTGATTTACCCTGCCAGCCAAGCTGGATTGTTACAAGAGGAGCTACCAGACAAACAAAAAGGTCTTCAGTTGGATTATCTCAGTGTGTTTAGAGTTCTCACCAACAACTGAAATACTCCTCTCTGTGTTCTTTTCACTCTTAAAGAAGTTCTTAGAAAAAGAACCATGAATTGAATAGCTTTAATGAATGCTGTGCATCTGTGGGCAGAGTAACCTATGGAAGCTTTTTTCTACCATTGAATAAAAAATTTAAAAAGTAATTGCGGCTTTTTATCTTGCAATTCTGACTTTTTTTCTCACAATTGCATGATATAAACTCGCATATGCGTGTTATATTTTTTATAGATATTTTTTCTCAGTTTATATCACGCAATTCTGACTTTTTTTCTCACAATTAACACGTAACTGCGAGTTGTAAAGTCAGAATTGTGAGATATAAACCCTCAGAATTGGTCTTTATAACTCTTTATTATTCTTTCAGAGTTGTGAGATTAAAAAGTCGCAATTATCTTTTAAATATTTATTCCGTGGCGGAAACAAGCTTCCATAGTAAGCAGACAAGTTTGGAGTATATAATAATATTTAGTGATATTTTATGAAAAAATAATTATGCATGTATTTATTTATTTATTTGTATTAAATACCAAACCAAATGGAATTTGGAAACCATTTTGATGACAATTTCACTATATTTATTTATTATTTATTAATTTAAATACTAAACAAAATGGATTTGGGGGAAGAATGTAATGACAAATTACCTTTTTTGTAAAAATGCTTTATAAATATACACTGCCTTGAAAAAAGTTGCTGTTTGGACTTAAATCGGAAAATGCTTAAGAGTCAATGGTTGGATCATTATTGCAGTGATTATTATGTTTCTAGCATGTTATGTTCTAGCATGTATGTTTGGCAACAGTTCTTCTAACCCTAATTGATGAGTGTGTAGCTTTTCATTTCTTAAACAACCATGTAGACACATCATGGCCATATTCCAGGATACTTATAAGTGTCTGAATACTTTTTGAGGCCACCATATTTTCCATAGTCCTTCAAGATTTTTAGTTGTTTTCTCTTGCTCTCTTTGTGCACTTACTGCAGTTTCCGTAGTGTTTATATTTGTTACTTAACAATCACTACTGCATGAAAGAATCTTAAACATTCTTCTGTTAAATAACTGCCTAAGCATAACCGTGTCCTGACATGTTTTTACTGTGAATGACGTGGCTGTACAATAGTGTTCTCTGTGCTGGCTGACCTGCTGACTGTTTGAGGAGCAGGTAAAATCTAGATTAGAGAGAAATGTCAGAAGTGTGAGATGGGAAACACTGCGCATGTAACAACATTCATGCTGAACTGTTACAGCCTGGTTACACAACTGTGTTTCCACTGGGCCTCTGTACCGTCAGCTCCCCTTTTGTGCTGTTTGGCAATAATTAAGTGCTTAATTCTAGTAAAGCCTGGGTGTTGTTGACCAGCTGTATGACTGTGTTGACCATGAGAAACATTGGGAAATTCCCAGCTCAGTATCACAGACCGATGAACAGCTGAGGCTTCCTGAGGCTGAGACTGTGGCTGAGATGAACCAAGGCCACAGAGAAGGAATATCTTTTGTGTGTGTGTGTGTGTGTGTGTGTGTAGGATCATGCAAACCTAGGAAAACTTTCAAGCATAAGTATTTTTGGAAATGTTTACAAATCACATTTTGAAATCTTTTCATTCATTTTGATTTCTAGGGCGAATATTAGAACTAGAGAATGATTTCATGATTAGAATAATGTCAGAACATTTTTTATAATTAACAAATCAATGACCTTTCTGCTGAAGCTCTGAAAACACCTTTTATTCACCATGTTCTACAAATCATCCATGCCTTTCGTGTCTGTTTATGAAGTTGTTTGGCTAATTTGATTATGCCATGAATAGATTCAGCTGTCAGTGTTCATGACCTTGGATTGAACTTCAGATGGTTTGGTAATGAAGAGGATGAGAGAGTGTGGCGTTGCGTATCAGCTCAACTTTTTGATCTATGAACTCAGATGCTTCTGTCATATCAGACCTTTTGAAATCAGCTGGAATTAGAGGAACACACCAGTAGATGAGATTGTAGTGATTGCAAGAGCAGTGTAGTGGACATGATGGACATGATGACAGTCTGATGAATCTAATTAACTGACTAACTTATATTTCCACCCCCTCCCTCCTTCATATCTCTTCCTTTCCCATTCCCCCTTCCTCTGACGTTCCCATCACAGATGACAGGAAGAATTCCAATGGACAGCAAATGGAGTTTAAGTCAAATCAATGGTTTGGGGCCACTGTGCGTTCCTCTGGGGACCATATTCTGGTGAGTCAGGTTGCACGTGTAGAAATTTGTTCTGAAATAAGACTAATATATATATATATATATATATATATATATATATATATATATATATATATATTAAACAAATTTATTAGACCCCCCTGTCATAATAAAGAGAAAACACAAATATTTTAAACTTGTTTAAAGCTAAAAATTGTATTGTCATTTATTAGGCAAATAACAAACTGAAACAACTGGTTTTTATTCACACATAATGACCAAAAAACTGAATATTTTGTATGGTGTCCTTTGGCCTTGATAACAGCTTGCATTCTTGCTGGCATTGTTTTTACGTACAGTACTTTTCCACAGTCTCTGTTGTTAGTGACTCCCAAACAGTTTCTAGTTGTTCCCAAAGACTTGCTTTTGATGAAACTTTTGTGCGATATATCTTTGAATCCACTAAATCACAAATTTTCATATATATATATATATATATATATATATAAAATAGTGCTGTCAAATTGATTTGTGTGTGTAATGTATATAATTATTATGTATATATAAATACACACACAATGTATTATATTTTGTTATGTTTATATTCATATATAATATAAATTTCTTATATATATATATATATATATACAGTATATACATGCACATATTTCTTAAATATAAACATGAATTAGTGTGTATTTATATTTACATAATTATACACCGTACACACGATTTGACAGCACTAATATATATATTTACACATTTATGTATACATTTATTTTTTTTATTTGCTTTGTAATAGTTTAAAACTATGCAGCTTTTATGTAACTTTATGATAGCTGTAAATTTATAAACACTTTTTTTGGTGGCCAGTGATTTTTATTTATTTATTTGTTTGTTTATTTGTTTAATTGTTTATTTATTTGTTGAATTTGAATCTACTTTTACTTATGCTTCCAAAATCTCAGGAGAATAATCAGGAATCAAGAGGAATCGCAAGTCATTTGCACAATTGTAACACAAACTCGTCTGTCATATTTATATTAGCAGCAAAATATCACACAAGTGATGTTCCATCAACTGATCTTTTACACAGGGTTCCTATGCAATTTGGAAAAGTATGGAATTTCTGATTTGAGTAATTTCCAGGTCTGGAACGTATGAAAAAAATATTTGTTTCCAGACTATTTCCCCTATTCAGTATTCTAAAATATAAAATAAAGAATTTCTAAAAATAAATTGATCATACAAGCAGAGTGATTTCATGGCAAATGTTTAGTGATTGTCGAACACGAATGAATGGATTCAAGGCGCACATTTTTGTGATGCAAATCTCTTTTGAACTTCAGATACAGGAGCAAACAATCAATGAATTCAGACTGATCTTTGCTGTTTGGTGACCGTGCAACATCAAACCACGATTACAGTATCAAATCAGTGTGTCAGACTAGGAGTGAATATATGCAGGTTATAAAGCGTTTTAGCTTTCTTCTCATCATGTAATCGCATGTTATCACTTCGAGAAAACCAGTGAAAAAAGCCTGAGAAAATTTTTACAGATGATTGTACTATATACCAAATAAAATGCTGTATTAACCATTTATGTTAAATATGGTCTGAAAATCTACTGAGAGGTTTGGAAATTGAAAATGTGTAGGAACCCTGTTTACATTGACCCCGGGATGTCCTTATTATTAAGCCCTGTCGTATATTATAGATTCTATATTAAAGAAAATCCTTGATTAAAACAAGTCAGATATCAAATTGAAATTTAAATATTCTTTATTATACAATTGTGCTGTTTGCTTCTTTTATTTAAAATAACTTTGATCTTGACTTTACGTGCTGATACGGTTTAAAATAAGTCTTGCTGTAATATATGTATGTAATATATGTAATATCTGCACATTTTTCTCTCTTTTCAGGCATGCGCTCCTCTCTACCAGTGGAGCACGTATGGATTCTCAGAAAGAGAGCCTGTTGGGACATGTTACCTGAAGAAAGGCAATAACATTGTGGAATATTCGCCCTGCCGCTCTAGTATGTACATGATCACAGCGCTTTACTTCACCTCAGGCTGTTTATGCGGTTATTGGGTCATATCTAATAGCCTCCCTCAGAAATGTCTTGACAGATTTATGGGATATCATACTTGTGTTGTGTATCATCTCTCACACACATATGGTTTTTAGACATGTCTGAGTTAATACGTTTTTCCTAGTCAATGTACCAGTTGTCATATGGTTATGACAGTTCCTCTGTCTAAAGTTTGCCTTCCTCTGTCTCGCCTTTCCTTCACGTTGAGACTTCCTCAAAATTATTTCAGCTTGTTGCGAATACATGAATGACTTTGAATATTTTTTTTCATCAGACTCAAACTCACCTGAGGGACAAGGATTTTGTCAAGCAGGTTTCAGTGCTGACTTTGTGAAGGTATTTTTTTTTCTCCACAGAAATCTGCTCCCTTGTATATTTATTTTTTATTTTTTTTATATATACAGTATAGCCCCAAAAATATAAAGGCACTTGATGTCTGACTTTCATTACATCATAAATACAGACGTTTTTATTTAGTACGCTCACTTGAGGACATGTTTAGTAAGATTTTACCAAAAAAAGTTTTATAATTCTTATCATATGTAAATGTACAACAATTTTAAACTGCTGTATTTTTCAGTTTTTTGTTTGGTTTTTATTTTTATTGTATTTATGAATCTCTTGTATAACTTTTATCTCTTGGCATGAAAATGGCCTCAGCTGCTGACATGGCATTAAAAGTTCTACTACTTCTACAAAATATACAAACAATTAATATCAACCCCACTATATCTTATATTTTACCATTTTGGTCCTAACACATTTAATTTTCTGAAATGTTTTATTTGAGAAGTGTGCTGGTGCTTTTTCTTGACAACATTAATAACAAAATTTGTTTTGGATATTTATATCTTTTTATTTTGTATATGCTGCTTTTACCTTGCGGTGTATGTTTGTTATTGCCCATTCTTGCCGAATGTACCAATACATGTTTTTGTCTTTTTCAGAAAAACCGTGTTGTTATTGGAGGACCAGGAAGCTTTTATTGGCAAGGTAAACTGTTTTATTTAATTATCCTTTTGTGAATTTGACACTGAAAGGCACTGAAAGGGGAAACAACAATGTGCTCTGTGAGGAGTTTTTGTGACTCAGAGAATGTCTGCTGTGTCTTGCTTCCAAGGGCAAGTTCAGATATAGCATTGACACAAAACAGGCTAGTGAATGTTTGCGCAACCTCGGCAATACTTGTTTAAATTTACAAATGTGTCCGGTCCCCGCCTGTGAGAGAAATGCTGCTCAGAAGAGAGGGAGCTGTTTTGAAGTCAATAAATAATGCAGAATCATATGCTGTCTCCTACAGTGGAGATGAGTCTGTGGTTTCATTGAAATGTTTTGTTGTGCTGTGTGATGTTGAAATGGTTGTTTACTGAGTTGTAGCTCTGTTATGACCTCATAGGGTGTGGTCATGTTAGGAACCGTGCCCAGAAAAGACATTTAAACACATCTTTCATGAATTTCATGACCTGCGGTGATCGTTTTAAAAGTTCATTTTAAAAAGCTTTCTAATAGGTGTTTTTTTTTTATTTTTTAAACTGTTTAGTTTTTCTGCTGAGTGTCTCTTTTGTGCTGGTATGATAATTATACTCCCTACTGAGAGTAAAATGCTTTCAGAAATGTGAATGTGATGGTGTGATTGATAGAAACTTAAGCTAACCTTGGTTAGGCTTGAAGTAAATCTTTATTTTGGTCTGTTTACATTTGTTAATAAATTACTTTATGATGACATTCATTTTATATAACAGTGAGATTAATTAAATACATTTTATGATGCCGTGTTAGAAAAGCTATTGAAACTGTAAACTGTAAAAAATTGTTAGTTATGTTGCAAGGTACAAAAAAAAAAACAATTCTACATCATAACTTTTTAATTAAATATCTTATGGGATGTGGATATTTAAAAAGTAGTATTAAGCAGTAACTAAATTATTTTGCTATGAAAAAGTAACGTGGGGGACTTCTGGGAAGTGTTTACTCAAATGATTTTATATGTATGTATATTATTTATCTATTTTTATTTTTTTATTTTTTTATTTCATCATTTTTTTGCAGTACATTTAAATGAATGGATTGAAGGAAGTGATTCACTGAAATGAATGAAACTAGAGGCCATTTAAGGACATTGTGTTTGCTTCACACTTTATTGCATCAGCTCGCACGATTGTGTGAGCAATATAATGTGACACAATTTTTTTTATTGGTATGCTGTTTTGTTAAATCTGGTCTTGTTAAAACAAGCAGTTCTAGTTGCTAAAAAAAAAAAGCTACATTATTTTGAACAAACTGAGCTCCTATTGCACTACTGAGGGTGTGTTCACACTTGGCAGTTTTGGTTCGATTAAAACGAACTCTGGTGCGATTGCTCTGTTAGTGCGGTTCATTCGAGTGTGAACGTTGCCATTCGAACCCTGGTGCGCACCAAACAAGCGGAGCGAAATCGTTGAAAAGGTGGCTCTCGGTCCGCTTCCAAACTCTGGTGCGGTTTGACAGAAATATGAATGCAACACGGACCAAAGACATCTAAATGAACCAAAAACAGGACGTGATGTCACCAAATGTGACCCTAAAAAGGACTGAATGTTCAAGCATACCTGGTTTTTCTCGTCATAGGAGCTTTGTTGCCCATTAGAGTTCGGTACAGGCGTCAGAAACGCCGTCTCCTTGCAGCGTTTTGACTCTGCACTTTGCACATTTTATAATCTCTTCACGAGTTCTCAGCTGGTCTAAATGCCATCACATGTACATACGCACATATAACGAGTGCTTTTAGCCTAGTACACAGCCTTGTTTTGGATGTTCGGTAAGTTCCGTCGCAAAGTACTTTTTTTTTTTTTTTTTTTTTTTTTTTTTATATCATTAGGTACTGTATGTTCTTAAATTATAGTGTGAATGCTAAGCGAACCAGGACTAAATGTATTCTTGTTTTGGTTCGGCCCAAAAGAACCAAGAGAACTGAACTACAAGTGTGAACACACCCTGAAAATAGCATCATGACTTTCAGTTAATTATTCCATAACACTGAAAGTCTGTAAAGATTAGGCCTATAAACCATAAAAAGAACAACAAAATGCACATTTAACCATAATAAAAATAATATTACATGATTTAAGAAGATGTGATGTTTTTTAGAATACTTTTTGTTGAATGTTTTTACTATTAACGTTTACATGTATGCATATATTGGCACTGCTTCTTTCTGTTTTTCTTAATATCACATGCAGGTTCAAGACATCTATTACTTGCACACCTCATTTCCAATGTATTTGGGATAAAAAATAAAAAATAAACTCTTTAGCTATTCGTGTTCTCCTAACTGTTTTTCTTTTCTTCTTTTTCCAGGTCAGCTGATCTCAGATGACATCACTGAGGTCATCAGCAGATACAATAAGGAGTTTTTTACTCCTTACGGTAACCAGTTATCAACCAAGTCAGCCGGGGCTCAGTATGATGACAGTTATTTGGGTAAGCCTTTTTGCGTCTTTTGTTTTGATGTTTCGAAGTTGTAATTATTTTTGTAGTGGTTTATATTTGCACTGTTACCTGTAAATCAGGAGTAGAGCTCAATGTAATTTTGGGTTGCACATGTAATGAATGTTTGGGTGCTTTGAGTTGCAGTGATCTGAATGTGCAAAGTAAACCAGCAGAAATGCAGTGCACATATTTATGTCATCATTTGATTCTGTCTTAGGTTACTCTGTGGCTGTTGGTGATTTTAATGAAGATGGTGAAGATGGTAAGACATTTCGATGTTTCAAATTTTGGAATAGATAAATATACATTACCATTCAAAAGTTTGAGATCAGAAATAAAAAATAAAAAAAAGAAATTACTACTTTTATGTAGCAAGGACACATTTAATTGATCAAAAGTAACAGTAAAGAGGTTTATAATGTTGCAAAAGATTTCTATTTCAAATAAATGCTGTGAACTTTCTATTCATCAAAGAATCCTGAAAAAATCTATTGCGGTTTTCACAAAAATATTAAAGGGATAGTTCACCCTGAAATGAAAATAAAGTCATCTTTTACTCACCCTGCTGTTGTTCCAATGCCCTATGTCCTCCTATCTTTTTCGGACCTCAAAGGGAGAAATTTTGAAAAAAGTGCTGCACCTCCATATAATGGCAGTGAATGGCGACCAGACTAAAACTTAAAAAAATGGATACAAAAGTATCATGCAATGTACAGTGAGCCGCGCGCCATATATGGAAAGTGTTCAGGAGGCATACTATAAAGTTTTGCGAGAAAGAAAAACATTATTCAATCAAAATACTGAGCTCGGCTGTTACTCTGTGCGCGTTCCTGTGAGTGCGTGCGAGCCGTCAGCAGCCGCTCACGCAGTGGTGTCATGACAACCGGTACACAACATTCACTTCAGGAGGTTTACCTTATTATTAGTAATAATGTATTATTTCTTATTATTTACCTTATAGAAGAGACAAGATTCGCGTTTGTTTCTATTGAGCCTGATTTCTCAATATGTTGTGTGCTTATCCTGGGTGCCATGACAACAGTGCGGCTGCTGACGGCTCACACGCACTCCCAGGAACGCGGAAACCAGTTCTCAAGAGTGACATTGAACATTTAACATACATAGAGGTGCTTAAGATGCCATTTACCCCGTCATTCCCTCAGCGCACAGAGTAGCGGCCGAGCTCAGTATTTTGACTGAATAATGTTTCTTTCTCGCAAAACCTTATAGTATGCCTCCTGAACACTTTCCATATATGGCACGCGTCTCACTGTATCACTGCGTGATAATTTTGTATCCTTTTTGTAAAGTTTTAGCCTAGTCGCCATTAACTGCCATTATATGGAGGAGCGTGTGTAGGACGTTTTTCAAAATTTCTCCCTTTGAGGTCCGAAAAAGATAGGAGGACATAGGGCATTAGAACAACAGCAGAGTGAGTAAAAGATGACTTTATTTTCATTTCAGGGTGAACTATCCCTTAAAGCAGTTTTCAACATTGATAATAATAAGAAATGTTTCTTGAGGAGCAAATCATCATATTAGAATGATTTCTGAAGGATCATGTGACACTGAATACTGGAGTAATGATGCTGAAAATGCAGTAATAAATTACAATTTAAAATGTATTCAAATAGAAAACTATTATTTTAAATTGTAATAATATTTCACAATATTACTGCATTTTACAGTTTTTTTTTTTTTTAAATCAAGTTTGAGCCTTTGTGAGCAAAACACAAAGTTTCAAAAACATAAAAAAATCTATTTGACTGCAAACTTTTGAATGGTTGTGCTATTTTAGGCAACCCACATCCATTTTTCAGTGTCTTGATTGAGCTGGTCTGACCTCTAAATACCAGCCCCATAGCATTGCAAACCGAAGTAGTGCATTATGGGAATAGCTTAAATCTGATTTTTCTGTGTAAATGGATCAAGAAGCTTCACTGCTGAATAAAAGCATTGTTGTGTCCAACTCCTTTTTAATTCTTCCTGCCTCTCTAGATTATGTCACAGGAGTTCCTAGAGGGGAGAAGGCTCTCGGTTATGTGAGTTTAATACTATTTTTGGTCAGGAATCTGACAAAAACCCATAAAAGTGATGGAACTCTGCTTGAAACAGCTCTTTGTCTGGTTTTGTTTTGTTAGGTCAACATTTTCAATGGGAGGAACATGGAGTCTATGTATAATTTCACAGGCACACAGGTGAGTGTTACAAAAAATGTTTACACCTCTTATACGAGCAGTCTTGCCCTGTGAGCAGCCTGCAGGTCACATGACATGCCCAATCTTGTGGTCATGGCACAGTTATGTTCAACATTTGTTTACGAGCGGAGAGTTCATGTCCTAAATCCGCTCCCACATCTGCAAGCTATTGACAGCATTGTCGCCAGCACTCAAGAGTGAGAGAAGAAAAGAGGATGAGGTGTGGTGTCAATAGGCCTGGGTTTTTGTTTTTTTGTCATTGCTGCAGTTGAGATACATCAACAGTTAAGCTAGAATCAACACATGGTTGAGTCCAAGCTCAAAAAATGAATCTGTATACTGTAGGCGGCACCACCAAAACCAGCCATAATAATAATAAATAATAATAATTTCCTCCTTTTCTGTTCACATTAGATGGCTGCTTACTTCGGTTATTCTGTAGCAGCCGTTGACATCAATAATGACAGGTAAGTGATGCTCTACGCTTTGCTGTTAAATGTTTTCCTCACTGAAGGGAGGTTGATGATTTCTACACACATAAACAAGTTTCTTTCAAGAAAGTCCATTCATGGACTAATGGATACTTTTAAATCAGTGTTTCTCAACTGGCAGGTCGTGGCCCTGAAAATGTGTTGCAGGTCGATATCATGTTCAAAACTAACTGCTGAATTTAGTTTTTGTGAGTCAAAAGCACTCTTAACCTGGCCTTGGAGAAATCAAGCTCACAGACATTAAAGGGTTAGTTCACCCAAAAATGAAAATTAGCCCATGATTTACTCACCCTCAAGCCGTCCTAGGTGTATATGACGTTCTTCTTTCAGGCGAATACAATCGGAGTTATATTAAAATATGTCCTGGCTCTTCCAAGCTTTATAATGGCAGTGAATGGCTGATCTGTTTTGAAGTCCATAAAAGTGCATCTATCCGTTATAAATGTAATCCATACGGCTCCGGGGGGTTAATAAAGGCCTTCTGAAGCAAAGCGATGCGTTTGTGTGAGAAAAATATCCATATTTAAAACTTTATAAACTAAAATAACTAGCTTCCGGATAGATGCACTTTTATGGACTTCAAAACAAATCAGCCATTCACTGCCACGATAAAGCTTCGAAGAGCCAGGACATTTTTAATATAACTCTGATTGTATTCATCTGAAAGAAGAATGTCATATTTGAGGGTGAGTAAATCATGGGCTAATTTTCATTTTTGGGTGAACTATCCCTTTAAAGGGACAGTTCATTGAAAGATTAAAAATGTCCTCCTTTACTCACCCTCATGTTGTTCCAAACTGTATGACTTTCTTTCTTTTGTGGAACAAAAAAAGATATGTTTCAACTGTTTGTGTCCATACAATGAAAGTCTGTGGGGTCTAATAAAATATTAGACCAAAACACACTATCCTATTACTGTCCCTTTAAGGTTAAAGAGAATAATATCTTGCCCTTTGTCTTGTTGCATAAAGATATATAAAATATTTAATCAGACATTAAAAATGAAACTCAGAAAAATAACAATTTGAGTAAAATGTGTATTTTTATCATTTTTTTCACTTTCAACCACAGTGCTCTGGAAACCCACAACGCACGGTTATTGTTTTGAGCTTTTGATTTTGTTTAGATAGTTTTTACACTGTGATTGTTTGTTTTGGTTTTTTCAGTGTTTTATAGCTTTAGTTCTTCTGTATATTTTAGTTTTTAATTTAGTTTAGTAAAACTTTGTTTGAAAAATGTAATTTTTTTAATATTTAGTTTCCTTTCCTTAAGAAACTAAATGCATTTTGACAGGAAAAGAAATAGTCATATTTCAGTAATCTGCGATTAACCTTGATTAACTGAAAAATGTATGCATTTTAATAGTAATTTAATATTTTAATCAACTGACAGCACTAATTTTAGTTTAAATTTAGTTTAACATGTAAGTTTAGATTTATTTTGTTTTTGTTATTTTGTGTTACCTTATTCGGTGTTACATCATTCTTACCTTATTCGAGTCGTTCTTACTTGGAGGATATTGTTCTGATGTTGTTGCAAGACTGATCTTCTGCCAGAAACATCGGGTCAATCTGCTCTTGTCCAGAATCAGGTGGTTTGTCTTCGTCTGGCATCTCAGCTGAGACCTGTCCACTATGGGTGACCCTACCAGTAGTTGTGAAGTACCAGTGGCGTAGCTCTCAGCATCACTGATGCACACAAGCCCTCACAGCACGTCAAGCTGCAAACCGTGTGAGAGACCCTAACCTACCCTAACCTAACTGCTTAAAAACCAACTGCATATCAACCAACCACTCAATATATCCTGATGACCACATAGCAATGCACGAAAAACCAGTCAGAAGAGTACAGCAACTGCATAACAACACGCTAACAGCCGTGCAGAAAACCTTAGTAAACGCATGTCAAACAAAGGAAACCATCCAAAACATCCCAACAACCATGTAGCAAAGCACCAAAAACCATCAGAACAACCTAGGCACTGCATATCAACGCATTGACAATCACCAGAAACATCCAAACAACCAGACAACAATGTGCAAAAAACTACACTACAAAATAAAACTTATTCATAAAACTATAAACTTGCTCTAGAACTATGTACAGTATTTACACACGTCGGTCCTGCTGTGTGATACTCCCTGTGACACTGTGATGACTCAGTGTCTGGGCTTCTTTCTTCGGGGTTCCTCAGGCAGGGGCTCTTCACTGATGTCCACATGGATTCGAGGAGCGAAGCTTGTGCTGGTTGTGGAGGAGCTCTCAGCGATCAGGACGTGTCCATCAGCCTGCTCTCTCTCCACCACTGAAGGGCAGTTGAGTGCCTCCCACAGCCGCTGCTTGATCTTCAGTCCTAGTTTAAGACTGTAGCGACGGCGCCGACCACTGCGTGTCTTCAGCATGGGCTCCACCACTGAGCGGTAGATGTCCTGGTATTCCCGCACGCTGTAGCCGTGGATGGAGACAGGCTCTTCCTGCTGACACACGTCCACTGAAGAGACTGAGGCTGCTGGACGGATGTCCGGAAGGACAGCAGCGTTCTTCACGTAGCGCTCTTCCAAACCTGTGGGACTTTGAGCTTTCTCAGAGATACAGCTGTAAGTGTGATCTAACCTGATTACAGCTGCCAGCTGTGAAAGCTCACAGGGGTCTGGACTGGAAGAGATGCCCTCCACCAAGAATCCCCTCAGGTGTGTGGGAAGAGCCCTGGTTCTTCTCTGGCGACGCTGCTCCATGATGATGAATCAAGAAGAACTTCAGAGACTGGACAAATCACTAAGACTTATCAAATTGTAGAGTTGTGAAGAGTTTGTAGCACGTGTGATCAGGCTTCAAGGCTTCAGAAACAGTTGTGTTGATTTCAAATATCAACTCGAGCTGCTGGACTGACAGAATGTTGAGGCTCATTTAAATGTAAACAAGTCTTGATATCAGCAGTAAGTCAATCAGAGCAGCATGAGCTCTATGTTTCATGTACAATATGCTTCTCCAATTACCATTATCAACTTCATTTACAGTTTCATATATGTATATATATATTCCTAATTTGTGTCTGTATGTAGTGGTGTCTGTTCACTATTAGGAACTGCTTGGAACTGCTCTGTTAGTGGTTCATTAGAGAATCTGTGCTTTTGAATGAATCTTACAAGTGAACACCATTCTTGTTCACTTTTTAGCACTCATATAGTTTCTTCAAGTGTCTTCCTGATGAAGCACACAACTGCTTTGGTGGCTTTTTTCCTGCTTCCAAAGACTGACTATAGTGTAAGCAAATACTCTTACTATTTCTGCTATATCTTTTTACAAAATAGAAATGGCAGTAGTATGCTTTTCTGAATTCAGCCAGTGTTTTAAGTCTGAACAAGACTCGGAGTGGCAGTGAATGAACAGAGATTCATGAGTGAATTGAATTTGTGACATGTCATTTGTGAACAAGAATATGACTGAATGAAAGAGGGCGTGTAATTTATTCAGTTCAGCAAGTAAGTCAATCTTGTTCATCAAGGAGAGAGAAATGGTTAATTTAAAGAGTTTCATGTGCGTTCACCTATGTTTTGGACATTTTAATGTTTTTGTGACCTAGTTTTTTTTTTTTTTTTTAGAAACCAGTTGAGAACCACTGCTTTAAATGATATTAGTCTACACCACTGATCTATATAGAGATACACTGCTCGAACACTTCCGGTGGCTTCACCGTCTGATAGCAGTTTAGAATGCAATGAGCAATCCAGTCATTTATATAGATCAGTTTATATAGATCCATTTATATAGATCAGTGGTCTACACCAGGGTTGCCCAATCCTGTTCCTGGAGATCTACCTATCTGCAGAGTTCAGATCCAATGTTCTCTCTGTAATTATCAAGTGCTTCTGAAGGCACCCCTGATCTACACAATCACTTTTATGACTCTGCCAAGTAAACCTACCCTAAATAGATGCACAGCAATGTTTTGAGAGTGTTTGTTCATTCTCTGGCAATATTTTTTTTAAAAATGAACTAAAATCTGAAAATTGTGCAACAGTGAAGATAAAGTTTCCTACATTTTTCTGATAAGTTGCTCTGTGCCTGAACTTGTTGAGAAAGGCCCTGTTTTTATAGTGAGCAAAAAAAGTGGTTTTGATCAGCTCAGCTTATTTGTTTCAGTACTGTGTGCGTTTATTACGATCATTTCTTTGACATATTTAGCAATCATTTTCAACATGATGGTCGTTATATTGGTTGACTAGCTGTGATCTTTTCCAATAGGATAAACCTTTTATTTCCCCCTGCAGGAAGATGGATTTGTTGGTGGGGGCTCCTCTGTTCATGGACCGTGGCTCAGATGGGAAACTGAGGGAGGTGGGTCAGGTCTATGTCTACCTAGGAAAAGGTGGCTTCACCTTCAACAGTGTCATCAAACTCACGGGCTCTGAGATCTATGCTCGGTATGGAAGCTCAATCTGCAGTGTGGGAGACCTCAACATGGATGGATATAATGGTACTTTTTTGACTCTTCTCAATTTATTCTTTGTATTTGTGTGCTGAACTTTTAGAAACCCACACTTGCAACATAGACAGACAGACAGTACATATATAGTCATTTGTGGTCATGGTCATAAGCTGTTGTCACTGTCTTCCTTGCCTCATCATGCAGTAATCATGACTCATGAGTTTTTTGAGCAATGGCTGTACCAGCATTTAAAAAAAAAAAAAAAAACAATACTGCCCATAGCAGTTACTCAATAACCAGACCGGTTTTAAATTTAATCCCTCTGTATTTTCTCAGATGTGGCTATTGCTGCCCCATATGGTGGGCTGTTCAACCGTGGCCTAGTGTACATCCATAACGGGCGTCCCACAGGGCCGAATCCTGTGGCTTCTCAAGTTCTAGAAGGAACATGGGCGTCTGCTTCCATGCCTTCTAGCTTTGGTTACGCCATGCACGGAGGCACAGATGTTGATCAGAACGGATACCCTGGTTAGATTTCAACACTCAGTCCTGTTTTACACGTTCAGACATCTTCTGCAATATGTTTCACACCTGATTAGGTCCTAACACCTAAATTCAAAGCTACTTCCTCTCTTTTACTCTTCTCATTCTCTTTCTCTCACTCTCTGTCCTCTTGTAGACCTGATTGTTGGGGTGTTTGGAGCTGACAAAGCCGTTCTGTACAGGTACAGTATGCTTATTCTGCACTTTGAAAGCACATGTGCGTTTGATAGAATTTTATGATCAGGACGGATAAGCTATTGCAGGTGGTCTCGTTTAATTCAGCAGCATTTAATTTGCTTCATGTGCAAGTAGTGAAGGCAATTACGGCCTGAATTAAAAGAAAATCACAGTGGAACATTTCCCATCATGTACATGGAAGACCACCAGGCATTGATTGACACTGTACTACACATAATAAGCCATATACATATACATAATAAGCCTGTAAAAGCCATTATGTACAGTCAGCTGGTCACTGTTCTGAATAATGATAAACAGCGGTCAAAGGTTTAGCTGAGTCATACTCTGACGTTTACAATGTTAAAACTCCCTTTCCATCGGTCCATCCAGACCGTTAATGCATGCATACTAACCTAAAATGGGTAATTCAGAATCCGTCATAGTATTGATGTCACAAACTTTAGTATTTTAGTATTTTGCAGTTTTACCTGCCCTCATGAATGGGTCTGTGAATTAGGCAGTAATTAAAGGGTTAGTTCACCCAAAAATGAAAATTCTGTCGTTAATCACTCACCCTCATGTCATTCCAAACCCGTAAGACCTTCGTTCATCTTCAGAACACAAATTAAGGTATTTTTGATGAAATCCGAAAGTGGTTCAATCTTAATTTAATGAAGCGACGAGAATACTTTTTGTGTGCAAAAACAAACAACAATAATGACTTTATTCAACAATTTCGTTCTGGCCTGTGCCAGTCTCCTACACTGTTTACGTTGTATCCCGCGCATGCGTCGTGGTGCTCACGTGAACAGCATCGGCTGCCCTAGATCTCGAGAGCGCTGCACTCTTTACAACGTAAACAACGTAGGAGACTGGCACAGGCTAGAATGAAATTGTTGAATAAAGCCGTTATTTTTGTTTGTTTTTGCACACAAAAAGTATTCTCGTTGCTTCATAAAATTAAGGTTGAACCACTGGAGTCACATGGACTATTTTATCAATGTTTTTACTACCTTTCTGGACCTTGAAAGTGTTAATTAAATAGCTGTCTATGGAGGGGTCTGAGAGCTTTTGGATTTCATCAAAAATATCTTCATTTGTGTTCTGAAGATGAACGAAGGTCTTACGGGTTTGGAATGACATAAGGGAGAGTAATTAATGACAGAATTTTCATTTTTGGGTGAACTATCCCTTTAAATGCAGTAAGGATAGCCAATCATAACAGAGGTCATTTACATTCTTAAAGGTACAGCAACATAAATAGCCATTTAATTTGCAGGGAGTCATGTAAAACTAAACTAAAATGATAATTTAAAACTAAATTGCAGTGTTTTCATGATTTGTCGGTGATTTTCTACCATCTTACACTATAAGGAACCTGTCTAAAATGGCAGACTGATGATACTTTCTTGTTTTGTGTTGTTAGGGCTCGTCCCGTCATCAGTGTGAACACCACACTGGATATCAGCCCACAGATCCTGAACCCTGAAGACAAAAGCTGCACCCTGCCTGGAACAACCACCACAGTTTCCTGGTGGGTCAAGGTTTTTTCATCAAACAATTTCAACCGAACAGCCATCGTAGCCATTTAGATTCAAAATGTTTCATGAATGATGTAAACACAATGGCCAAATTAAAGTGCATTAAATTCATTGCAATTTTTTGAATTGTGTTACATCACCTGCAAAATTATAGTAAAAATATTTTGAATCCCTAGTAGTTATCCCAAATATAGTTGAATACCTAATACATCAACCTTTTTTTAAACACGCAGTTAGAATGTTTGAGGGTCTGTATGAATATTTCCTTAAATAGAAAATTCATCATTAGTAATACCTTTAAGTTATATGTCTTGACTATTATGCTTTGAGAATATGCTGAAAATAATGTGCATTAACACAATTCTACTCTAATTCTTTCCCTTAGCTTCACTGTGAAATATTGTCTGAAGGCAAATGGCAAGGGAGCACAGTCTACCCTTCGTAAGTACTTATTTCTTTATATATGCAAATAAATGAAATGCATAATATTCAGGGCAATGGGACCTATTATTGCAAGTAGCAGAAGCACATGGCAGCTGTAAACAGAGTCCTGCTGTTGCGGTGTGTGTTATGAGCATCGCTGCGGGGGGAAACTAGAGCTCGAAGTGTCAGGCACCAGTGTGTTTGGAGCCGGACATACGGTGCAGAGCTGTTAAAAGCCCAGCGTCCGGTGCTCACAAAGCCTTCACATGTATCTCACAGTCTGGGGTGTAATGGCTACCAGACCCGCAGCCCACTGTTCAGAGACCACAGACCATGATTCCAATTCATTATTTCTCTGTGTGCTTTGAAGTTCTCCTATGCTCTGGTTGAGCTAATGGCTGCCGTTATGCAAGCTTAAGTTGCGGATGTGTACGGTGCAAGGCCTGCCATTAATGGATCTGCTGCTTACAGTTGAAAAACACAAACTGTGTGTCAGTTGTTTTGATTTGAGAGTAGGTATATGCACTACTGCTCAAAAGTTGGGGTCGGTTTTTTTTTTTTAGTTAGTACTTTTATTCAGCAAGGACACATTAAATTCATCAAAAGAGACAGTAAAGACATTTATAGTGTTCATAACATTTCTAAAGATTTCTATTTTAACTAAATGCTGTTCTTTTTAACTTTCTATTCATCAAAGAATCCTGGAAAAAATTTCCACAACAGTTTTCATCACAGTAACATATTATATTTTAAAATATATTCAAATATGGCTGTCATGATTCCTTGATTAAATTAGAGTACTCGATTTAAAAAAATCCTCGATTGCAGTTTACCTGCTTCGATTAACCTGCAAAATACCGGAAGTGACGTAATCCATGAACAAGAATCCATGAACCTCATTATTAGACCATTTTCAAAGGCTGCATGATATATTAAAGCCATTTAAAAATCATAATATAGCATGGTGCTATTGTGAAATCACAAAGGCTGCGATTCAGTTATATAAATTCATGCGCTGCTTGTTTCAGAGTAAAGCAAGAAGGTTTAATTATTTATATGTGTGCAGGTTACGTGTTTTTTCCAGCAGCTCCATTCACAGTAAATGCAGCTCCACACGAACTTGTCTCTGCATGTGCTGTTTGTTTGGGTTTCCAATAACGTGCATTTGGGGACACATATAAAGTATGACATGCTTTGTGTTTCGTAGCGAAGTGTTGCACGCATCTCAGCAGCGTCCGGTAACAAACTCCATCTCTACATATGCTGTGAGTTTGAGTTGCTTACAACGTTCATCTGGCAACGCAAAGTGCGCAATTTCACCAGATTTGTAACGTAAATCACTTATAAATCCAACACAGGAGAATACATCAATATGTTTCTAAATATGCAAATTGTTGTTCATCGCTATCTAAAAATAAAAGTTAAACCCTCACTCTGAGTTTGCATGTTTTGATGTCCATGTTTTCTTGTTTAATTGATTACAGTTGCTGTAGCATTTCTATCATAAAGAAGTGGCCAAATATCAAAGATTAAGAGGACATTTGAATGAAATGTTGTTTGGCCAATAAAAAAAGGATTTTATCATGCTGTAAAGTGTAACAAATACAATCACCAGACTTTTGATGCCCTCTGTAGGCATTTGTTAATACATGATGTACATAAGTTGATTTTATTTCATATTACATGATGTATTTTAACAGCGTTGTTCAATAAAACCACATGGTTACTTGCTTTTGATTCTTTATTTGAACATATTATTATTGCATTATTGTTATTATATATGTATTTTAAGTCATTTTAAAGGCTATTGTTCATCTAGGTCTATTTTTATTACCACAACAAAAATTAGCCGATTAAATCGTCAAAATAATCGACCGATTACTCGATTACCAAAATAATCATTAGTGACAGCCCAAAAACAATATTTACATTTTTATTACCACAAAAAAGATCTGATTACACGATTATTCGTCAAAATAATCAACCGGTTACTCGATTACCAAATAATATAATAATCATTAGTGACCAAAAACAATTATTTTAAGTTGTAAAACGCTGAATCACTCAGTAATGGAACATGGCTGAGTGTTGCTGTGAGATGTGCTATGGTTCTTCTGTGATCTTGGAACTATTTTCGCTGCTGAAACAGAAAAAAAACAGTCAATATTGCATCTAAAATGTAAGTGACTTAATATTAATTACTTGTTTATTGAGCTGTCATATGAAATCAGTATCACATTTTCAATCGTGATGGTATTCAGCACTCTTGGTCGTGTGATGTTGCTTAACTGTATCGTATGTTATAAATATAAAAAAAATAAAATATTCAAATTTTGAATTTTTACCGCAGTATGTTACTGAGTTTCTTTGAGCTGCAATCATTTGGTTCCATTTCTCCTCATGAGGCTGCGCGAGCCTCAACCGCGCAACCTTGTTACCGTCAGTACATTATATATTATATTATTATTCACTATCAGTCACCACTTACACTAAATGAATGCAGAATCATTCTCGCGTTTTGGTGATTCCGTAGTTATTTTTGTTATTGACGTTTTAATCAGGATACTTGTCTGGTCGGGCAAGTAAAATTCTCTTTCACTTGCCCCTTCAAAAAATCCACTTGTCCCGGACAAGCGGACAAGCATTAATGTCGAGCCCTGATTTCACAATATTACTATTAGTTATAATTTAATTTTAGTTTTTCATGACAATATTCCATTAAACAGACATCATAAAGGCAAAGTCGCAAAAACCACCTACAGTATGTAAACCTCTGTATTTGAAATGAGTATCAGTGCTTTTACATGCTTATACACAGGATGTGGGATTGCTGCTGATTGAAATATTGTATAATGATAGATATAGTCACTAGTTCTTTCCTACTTTGATGACCTCACCATGACTAGGCAGACCAAGTTTCTGAATACTGACATTGTTGACGTGTTAGTGTGGGTGATCTGTCTTATGTCATTAAAGGGGTATGGTTCACCCTCATGATGTTCCAAAACTGTATAACTTTATTTATTTTGTGGAACATAAAAGAAGAGATTCTGAGAAATGTCTCAGGGCTTTTCATTCAATGCAGTCAGTAGGGTCCAATATTGTTTGGTTTCCAAGATTCTTTAAAATATCTTCAGAAGAAAGAATTTTTATATTTGGGTATATCTCTTCAAAGAAGGATGTTTTGAGTTTTAAATGTATATTTTCAAGTTAAAGTATAATTTCAAGTCAAATGCTCATATGTTGCCTTTAAGTTCAGCCATGTTTATATATGTGCCTTTTGGTCCCTACTGAAACTCCATAAGGGTTGATCCAAGAGCCGTAACTATTGTGTCTTTTGAGCAAGACCATTAACCCCAGGTTATTTCAAGCAGACTGAAACAGAGTTTAAAACAGCTGAATGCTTTCAGAGAATCAAGGGTATCACAGCGTTTAAAGGTTTCAGGGTTGACCGCTTGTGTTCTAAACAGTTTCATTTGCAGAAAAAAAAAGTCTGCTTGTTACCGTTAAATTGCCTCTTTCTTTTAAAAGAGAAGCTCTGTTATGTGAAGAATGAATAAAGGCCTGTTCACAACAAGAACGATAACTATAAGATAACTATAACCATAAGTATATTAACGTCCACACAAGCAGATGATAACATTCTGTTTACTATGAACGCGCTGCAGTTCTGTTGTCTGGCACTTTAAATGCTTGAGCTCTGTAAAGCAAGATGGATTCTGATTGGCTGTCATTGGTTTCATTGTTCATTTATAAATCATTCTGAAAGGAATTACAACGATATTGTTACTTTATTGCTATCATAATAGTTATCATCCTTGGTGTGATTGAGCCTTACAATTTGTGTTTCTCTAACTCCCATTATAATTGAAATGAAAAAGGGTATGACTGACCTGGAAAACCCTTTCATTCACAGATTTCCAAGTGGATCTGACCCTGGACCGCCTCAAACACAAGGGAGCCATCAAACGGGTGCTGTTCCTCCACAACAAGATGTCTCATTATTCAAAGAACATGACCGTCTCCAACAACCAGGGACCTGCCTGCGAGGAACTTCAGGCTTATTTAATAGTGAGCAAATCCATTCACATTTATGCATTTGACAGATGTTTTTATCCAAAGCATCTTGCAGTGCAGGCAAGGTATACTGTATATTTTATAGGAAATCAAACCCATGCAGTTCCTAATGTCATGTTCTACAGAGAATCCCTATGTGACTCTTTCCTCACTTCTGCTGGTACTGGGCTGTGAAAAGTTTAGTGTAGTTTTGCTTTTCTTGGCCGGCTGAAGGAGTGCTGATGCCTTTATGTCATCAAATATGTGTTTGCTCTGCATTTAAAGCTGCGGTGGCAGATAGCCCAGATGTTTGGCACTGGAATATGCCGTTATTTTGTTTTCAGAAAGGAACAATGTGTTACAGAGCTAAAGAAGGATTTGACCTGGAAAGCCAAAGCTCTCTTTTCTGGACATAAAAGAGCATGTTGTAGAGCTTGTAAGCTGGACTGAAATTCCCCAGGCTTGAGCTCATTGACATAGAGGCCCCATTTCTCTCTGTCCGCTTTTGGCTCTCTACCTCTCTCTGTCTCTCTTAACAGGATGACTCAGAATTCAGGGATAAGATCACACCCATCTCTGTTTTTATGGAGTACAGCTTGGATTACAAAACAGCAGCAGATAAGACCGGCCTGTTGCCCATCCTTGACCAATCTACACCTACAAATGTCACCAAACAGGTACAACAGTTTCCCATACTAGACCTCTGGTTACAGGGGCACTGCTATATACACTATCGTTCAAAGGTTTAGGGTCGGTAAGATTTTTTTTTTAGGTTTTTGAAAGAACTCCCTTATGCTCACCAAGGCTGCATTTATTTGATCAAAAATATAGTAAAAACAGTAATATTCTGAAATAAATCATTCTAATATGCAAATTTGGTGCTCAAGAAACATTATCAATGTTGAAAACTTTTTGTAGATATTGTTAATATTTTTGTGGAAACCATAATACATTTTTTTCAGGATTTTTTTAGTGAATGGAATGTTCAAAAGAATTGTTTATTTGAAATATTAATCTTTTGTACCCATTATAAATGCTTTTATATCTTTAAATCTATTACTTTTGATCAATGTAATGCATTCTTGCTGAATAAAAGTATTCATTCCTTTAAAAAAAAATCTTACTGACTTTTTTGAATGGTGTTTGTTCAGTGGGTGTGGTTGTGGGGGAGGTGCATGTTTCATATACTCCAGAAAGATCTCAGTGTCTGTAGGAAAGGATGACGGTAGAATAGATGAAGAAGGTTTATACAGTATATATGGCTGGCATGGTTGACTTAATGATTAATGGCTTTTAGGCTTTTAACAACGTTGTTATATTTCTTTTATACTAGCAGGGTTCCCATTTCCCACAGACATGGGCAAACTGGAAATAGCAGGGAATTTTAAAATGGTGTTTTTTAGGTTTGGAAAAGATGATGAAAATCTTAATAGGGAAATATTTATTTTCATTGTGAGAAAGCTGTACATTTGAGTAACTACTTCTCAAGGAATTGGTGGAACTTGCAAATTGATTTTGATTCAGTTATCATAAATGACTGGAAAACCATGGAAATTCATTGGATAAAAAGTGTGGGAACCATGACCTAGACGTTATATTGTGCAGCAGCCACTCAAAAGATAAAATCTGCCTCTAACCAAAGACTTGCATGCTGAGCCCTCAAACAATCAACATTAAATAGCATTGGATAAAAATAGAAACTGTCTTTAATATTTCATAATCCCTTGTGATTTTCTAGGCCCACATACTCCTGGATTGTGGCGAAGACAATATTTGCAAGCCAGACTTAAAACTGTCTGTTGTGAGGTGAGTCATTTGTTCATCTGAGCCTTAAATTCCACCGTGTTGTCTGGCGGCGTAGAGCTGGAGATTAACTCTGTGTGCGTCTGTACGATTGATGTTGTTTTGTGCTCCAGTGACCAGAAAGAGATCTACATAGGTGACGATAACCCCCTGACCCTAGAGGTCACAGCAGAGAATGGAGGAGAGGGGGCTTATGAGGCTGACCTTATCATCACCCTACCATCTCAGGCAGATTTCATTGGGGTTGTGCGCAACAGTGAGGTGAGCAGTGGCCTCTCTACACCTGATAAAATGCACTGTCCTCCCTACTGTGACCTCATGTAAAGAGACAACTATTAAAAAGGCTGTTTTAAAGGGATTAAATAACCAGTTAAACTCCATGGACAGTATCTGTGACATGCTGTTGGTTACTAGTCGCTCTAATTGTAAACACAAGCAAAAGTTGTTTGGATTAGTTTGGACAGTCGTCAGATCTTTTAAAGGAAGATCTATGAGTGCTTTAACAAAAATACAGAAAGCATTGCCCCATTAAGACCATTTAGTGTAATTGAAATTACTAATTATTTTCTGTGGCCATCAACAGCATGTTGATGAAGCATACTTTTTGTTGAACCTAAAGCATTTCTTTTTTCTTCATTACCATTCAGAGTTTGGGGTGAGTAAGATTTTAATTAATACTTTTATTCAGTAAGGGTGCATTAAATTGTCCAGAAAAAGACATTTATAATGTTATAAAAGTTGTCATATAGTTGTAAAGTTGTATTTCAAATAAATAGACATTACTATTCATAAAAAATCCTGAACACAATGTATCACAATTTCCACAAAAATATTAAGCAGCACAAAGGTTTTCAATATTGATAATGATAATAAAAATGTTTTTCACCAAAATCAGCATAGTAGAATGATTTCTAAAGGATCATGTGACACTGAAGACTGGAGTAATGATGCTGAAAATTCAGCTTTGCCATGACAGGAAAAAAATTACATTTTGATATATATTAAAATAGAAAAGTTATTTTAAATTTTAATAATATTTCCACAATATTACTGTTTTTTATTATTATTATTATTATTATAATTATTAAATGCCACCTGGGTGAGAGATTTCTTTCAAAAACATTTTAAAATATCTTACCGCCCCCAAACCTTTGAGTCTGTGTACAGTGAAGTTGTTTAAGATAGTTTGAGGTTTCATCTGTTATGTATGTATCTCAGACATTGTCTAGACTGTCCTGTGCATTCAAGAAAGAGAATCAGACCAGAGTGGTGGTGTGTGATCTTGGGAACCCAATGAAAGGTGGAACTAAGGTGACCAACAGCTTTCCGAGCAACATTATCTGCATATTTACTTATACCAAACATTATTTATTTTATTTATATTGTTGCATACTGTAACATATAAATTAGCTATTTTATGTGATTTGAAATTTTTCTGTAAAATTGTGTTTTGTAGATAATAGCAGGCTTGCGCTTCAGCGTGCACCAGCTCTCTGAACAGGACACAGAAGTCAAGTTTGACTTGCAGATACAGAGGTATTGTAATTAATGCTTGCTTGCTATTAGTATAGTTAATAGAGAATCTTAGCTTTGTGCAGTACTAATTAAAAATGTTTTGGTGGGCCGTCTGTAACCCGAGGAGGGCCATTAGAAACAAATGTAAAGCAAAGGTTTAAACATACAAGTATTTCCACTTCCTGTCTTTTTTTTGCATATAAATCAATAAAACTTCAAACAGTTTTAGCTTCTAATCCTACAGTTTCCTGCTGACTGCAAATGACTTTTTTAACATGTTAATTAGAGGGAACGGCTGTCTTTGTCTCTCTGTGAGAACATCCTGATTTTCTTCCTGTCTCTCACTTTTTCTTCACACCCTCACATCAATCTTTACTTGAATGATTTATAATGCATTTTTGAACCTTAGACTAGTCCATGGTAATATTTAATGGATTTTTGTCACTAAATGAATGAAATGTCTATCAGTTTTTGAAACAACAGCACCACCTTCTGTTCGATTGTGAAAGTAAATAATTCCCTTTTGCTTTCAGCTCAAATCAGTTCAACAAAACCAGCAATCTGGTCTCTGTTGTCACAAAGCTTGCTGTGCTGGCCAAAGTGGAATTAAGAGGGTATGATTCTTTCTCTGATCTTATCTCTGTTACATTTATATGGCACATATTATGTGAACTGTTCAATCAACACGAAATGCCAATCAGCACACAATTTACTTTGCAGTTGCAACAAGTTATTACGTTTAGAACAAAGATTAAGAAGGCAAACTTTTTATTTAGAATAACATGGAATATGGAAAAAAAAAAGTACTTCTTCACAATCTTCGTTGTGTATTTATCGGCTCTATCCTGTGTAGGGTGTCTGCACCAGAGCAGGTGTTTTTACCCATCGCTAACTGGCAGCCAAAAGACAGTCCTGTTCTGGAGGATGACATTGGACCTCTTGTACAGCACATCTATGAGGTAAAAAATGCTGTGAAGATCATTGGTCAAAGACGTTATCTGTTAAACTTCTGTAGTGCATAGTTTATGATTTTGTTCCTATCTTCTGTAATCACTGATCTTCCCAGCTAAGGAACAGAGGACCCAGTACATTCAGTAAGGCCATTTTGGATGTGCATTGGCCCTACAGATTCAACAACGGCTCTCTGCTGTACATCACCAAGTTTGAAGTGGACGGAAACATGAATTGCAGCTCAAACAGGGAGCTCAACCCTCTTAATGTCACTGTATGTATCCCACAATCGAATCATGAAAGTATTTTTTAATATGTAATACTGTAGTTAATTAACAGGATCTAAAAACTTAAAGGGATAATTCACCCAAAAATTAAAATCCTGTCGTCATTTACTCGCCCTCAAGTTGTTCCAAACCTGTATGAATTTCTTTCTTCTGCTGAACACAAAAGATATTTTAAAGAATGTCAATAACCAAACAGGCCTCAATGACTTCCATAGTATGGAGGAAAAAAAATACTAAGTCAATGGGGCCCATCAACTGTTTGGTTACACACATTCTTCGTTCTTTTGTGTTCAGCAGAAGAAAGAAATTTATACAGGTTTGGAACAACTTGAGGGCGAGTAAATGACGACAGGATTTTCATTTTTGGGTGAACTATCCCTTTAATTACACAGTATTTTAACAGTGTGGAGAGACAAAACTTTGCTTGTTCACAATTAAATTGTACTTAGGATGTTGTATAATATTCCAGGGATACAATTATGCTTTTGCTTTTACCTAGAATCCCAGATTAACTGACAAAAATGAGACATCTGCCAGTGGAGACAGAGCAGAGGGGAGGAACAGACACAACGTCCACCGCAGAGACCTGGAGGACAAACAAGGGGAAGAAAACCTGGAGATTCTGGTATTGTCACACTTTTAATAGACTTTAACAGTCTGTGAAGTATTTGCAGCAGATTTATACTGAATTTAAATGTGTATATATACATGGATGATAATATATAATATCATTCGATAGTTCAAAAGTATGGGGTCAGTAATTTGTATTATTTATTTTTTTAAAGAAATTATTTTATTCAGCAAGGATGAAGACTGGAGGAATGATGCTGAAAATTCATCCTCCTGCCATCACAGGAATAAATCACATTTATTTTAAAATATATTCAAACAGAAAAAATGTTGAGATTTTAAATTGTAATAATATTTCACATTATAACTTTTTTACTGTATTTTATTTTTTATTTTTTGCTTCAAAAACATTAAAAAATCTTACCGACCCCAAACTTTTGAATGGCAGTGTATATTTAAGTATAATTATGTATTATACATTTTCATGGTTGTTATACCATCAAACCAATTTTGTTTATGGGAACCATTTTACCCCACTATACATGCGTACCATTGGCACTAGATATGCCATTTGTTAGACTGTGCCGATATCCTGCCGACAACGGCAAAATGTTAGATCAGATGGATCTCCATGTCAGAAAAAGATCCGACCCCGGACACTGAATCACTGCCAGAAGATATAAGTCTTCTATCAGCCTGAGAGTTTGACTGAGAAAGCCAGGGAAGAGCATAAGCAGGAGACAAAGCGATGATTATAAAAAGAGCAGAGTTTATTGAATAATCTTAGTTGCGTATGTCTCAATGCTCAGACTTCATCTGAGTGTCTGGAATGCTCATGCTTAGACTTCTTCCTCACACCAGTGACCCAGGGTCTGTATCCCGAATGGCCTGGAGTCATTCCATCTCCTGACTGTGTGAGAAACAATCCCGACTCCAACTCTTTGATGGAGATAACAGTTGCTTTGTTATTCCGTCCTGCCAGCTACGCCAAAATGTTAGATCATGCCGATATCCCAGACAATGGCAAAATATTAGATTGGATGAATCTTCACATCAGAAATATTAGATCCTTTGTGTTGCACTGTCCTTCACATCAATATGCATGGATGCAAGTCCAATTGTATGTGTGTATCCACACAGGATTGTGGGAATGCAGAGTGTCAGGAGATTAAGTGCTGGGTTGGCCGTCTGGAGAAAGGCCAGAGTGCTATTCTATTTATTTACTCCAGACTCACTGTGAACACGTTTCTCAAGGTAAAAACATCTTTCATTCGACTAAAAAAATTCCTATTTATTTTTTGATTCTATTTCCTATTTCTTCCCCCATTGCAAAGCCTTTTAATATATTAACATTTGTGCAGTGAAAACAGGATGTTTTATATCTTAAACACAGAGGTGGTTTTCTTTCCTTTTAGGCTGACAGTCAAAATAAATCGTACAATGTTCGATCCTCAGCCTCCTTCAGTGTTGTAGAGATGCCATATAAAAATCTGAATTCTGAGTTCCCAACCAGCACAACATCGGTAAGTTCCTAACACGTGTGCACTGAATGTATGGTGTTTGTTACTGACTGCACTGATCACGACTGAGGGTTGTGTGATGTCAGTGGGACATCAGTGTCTTTATCCTGTGTCTCTGTCCTGCAGGCTTCTCTGAAGGTGATCTGGAATTCAGAGACCCCTCAGCCTGTCCCAGGATGGGTGGTGGCTCTGGCTGTCCTGGCTGGACTGCTGCTGCTGGCTCTGCTCATCTTTGTCATGTATAAGGTAAACAACTGTAAACTTTAGTTAACAGGGCTTAGATTAGGACAGGATTAGGCCTTAGTTAAATTAGGACATTTAAGCAGCTTTTATAAATGTGCCTTAGAAAAAAAAATATTACTGGTGAGACAAAACAGTTTATTATAAGCATAAGACAAAACAATATTTTAAGATATGTCAGTGCAAGTTGCTTTCAGTTAAAACAGCTCAAACATGAATTTAAGTCTGGGACTAGGTTTAAACCTTGTCTGTGAAAACTGGGGATTAGACTAATTGGTTGCTCATCACAACAGTCTCTGTGGGGATGACAAACACACATAGATGTCAGAAGTATTAGTGGTTCTAAGTCCTTACCGTAACCAATAAAATGTAATTAAATATTTGTAATTTTAATATATATATATATATATATACATATACTATATTTATAATCTATCTATATATCTGCTTTGTCAATATCTACTATATATATATATATATATATATATATGTTAGTAGATATAGACATGAAGTAGATATATAGATAGATTATAAATAAATAAATAAACAGATGAATAAATCATTTTAATTTAAAGACCCCCTGTGCATATCATTAACTATGACTGCTCTGAAGCAGTGGAGTCTCAAGAGAAGCCAGGTTATCCTGGTATATTTTTCTGTTGATATGAAAAATCGTATACATTTAGCAATATAGCGGGTGAATTATGTATATGATGTATATTACGATGTCATGATGAACTCTATGCCGTTCTCCACTGACGTTCTAAGTTGCTCAAAGCGTTTCTAAGGATACTGATTTTTAGAAGGCAGACTGAGATGGCGAACGGGAACATGGTTTGTGTAACATTAGCAACACATTATTAGCTGTTTGATAATGTAGTGACGCAAAAGGCTAATCATATTAATTACCGTTATGTGTCCGACGTTGTAAAGAGCGATACCTTTGTGCGCCGTTTACTACAGTAAAGTTGACCGAGTGGATCAGGTATTCTGAGCTGGTGTGAGTTAGTGGAGGCGAGGCTAATTTGCATATTTATGGATCCGCATATACTAAATGAAGCAAGGGTGTAGAGTTACATTCAGCTATTTTAAGGCATGATTTTTTTTTTTTCACAGGAAAATTTTTTTAAATATGTAATTTTGGTGATCAAAGATGAGTTTTAAGGGATACAATTATTGACTACTGGGGGACTTTAATAAAAAAATTATTTATTTATTTAGCCCCTAGTGAGTGACTGCTAAACATAGGCTACTTGTTACTTCCAATTTTGTGACCTATTCAAAAACAATGTTGATGGATGGATGGATAATATAATAAATATATTTTTATTTATTTTAGAAATATTAATTTATTTAGCCCATAGTGAGTGATAGCTTAACTTGAGCTACTTGCAATTCTGTGACCTATTCAGTAGGTTTTTTGTTGTTGTTGTTTTTTTTAATACATTTTGTCTTTTTAATTTTTTATGTTTATTTAATGTGTAATGCTTGATCAGTGGTATTTGTATCAATGCTGAAGGTTTTGGTATTGAACCATGCATACAGATATCAGTGACTAGAGTGGTTGTTTGCTTTGGATGTTTCATCTTGATTTCTCTCCACCTCAGCTGGGCTTCTTTAAACGCGTGCGGCCGCCACAGGACGACAGCATTGAGAAAGAGCAGCTTCAGCCTCAGGAGAACGGAGACAGAAACACAGAAGCCTGAGATCTTCACCTTCACCAGTGAAGATTATCACCAATAATGCCACATCCACAGGAGTGTGCCTGATTCACGGCAGCACATCCTTCACAACTCCTTCATCTTTATCAGCAGCTCAGCATTTGAATGCACACATCGGAGTGTTCATCCAGACAGCCCAGATGAGTGAGATGACTGCTGTCATTTGAATGGTACACAACCATGATGTTCTGGTAATAACACTAAAGCCCTGTGCCAATCCTTTTCCCCTGTGCTCCTATCCCTCTTTAACTGCACTGAGTCTTAAAACAAGATTTGATTTTCAGTTGGGCATAGAGATTAACCATTTAAATCATAATACATTTCAAATTGTTTACAAGTAACAATAATAAAGGTAATGAAACTTAAATAATACAAAATGAGATCATGATTTTTACTTTTTTATTTTGAGGAAAGACATTATTAGATTGCTGGTTCTGCTTCTGTTGAAGAAACTTATGTTATGTTGTTTAATGGCGCTCAGTTTCTGCTGTTTGGGGGCTTTTCTGCAGGACTTTTGGTTCTTATCTGTTTTCTTTGCAGTTGTTTCAGCTGTTAGGATTTTTGGACTTTGGATTTCTTATTTGGGGGTAAGGTGTATTATTTAGAGAAAATATTCTTATGATTGTCTACTGTAAACATGTTATTTTAGAGCAGGGTTACGTTTGTGCATTTAGAGCATTTGGTTGAATTTGTATTATAAAGAGAAAATAATCAACATCTTTGCACAATAGAGCAATAAAACGGTAGCATTTCTTATGAACAGAGCACCTTTATAATGTATTAATTTACCTTTAGTTTCAAGATTCAGAAGTATTTTTTATAGATTAAACACTAGTCTGTTTTTTAAAGGTACATGATGATTAGAATAGAAAAAAATGCATCCCAAGTAATATTAATTAATCAGAATCAGTTTTGATTGGGGCGGGAATCCTTAGGAGCAATATTTGAAAAAGATGATATATTAAAAAAAAAGTTATTTGGTTGATGTTAATTTGATTTTGTGGATTAAAGGTTGCTGTTCATAGTTTTAGGTCTTAATTTTGACTTCAAATAAACTGAAAAACACAACCCATAATACTGAAAAGCACACCTGGATTTCTTATGTTGCTGTATTATAGTAATGCTGCTGCCCATATGAATTTACCCATATTGGGTTGCCATAAGTATGTTGTCTAAATTAAAATTTGTATACTTCAATCAAAATTATGCATTTTAAAAGGATCCAGAATATATTCTCTTTTGTTTGTAAAGTTTGTAAAAAAAAAAAAAAAAAACGTATAATAATAGAACATAATTATAGCAACAAAAATAAGTATTTTTGAGAATCCACCATGTTTAAAAACATAGATCACTGACTCTTGACTTTATTTTTGACTTTCCTTTCCTTTTCTTTTTTTCCCCTTGATTTTGTTCAGTAATATGCTGTTAATGCTTCTGTAATTCAAATAAACACATATACTGATGTAGTTGGATTTTTGATTTTGTCTTATTTATGAATATAGCTGGTGCTCATACTTTTTTTTTTAGTGTCTAAAGTTCTTGTTATCGTAACACCATTTTCTCATCTCCAGTGATGAACTTGACCAGACAGGATTTTTGTAACTGTTAACACTTATCTGGTTGATGAATAACCAACTGCAGACTTTAACTTCAAGAATAATCATATTTAGAATCTACAGTGCTTCTATAGCTTTTGTACTTAAAGCAAAACAGCTGTAAATAAGAAAAAAAATGAAGAAATTTAAAATTTATTGTGGATTTTAGTATTTATTGTAAAAATGTTTGCATTGTGCATGATGTCGCAACTCATTGTACATCTGTCAGTAAGAAGCTGAGATCACTTCCCGGTTCATACTCTGTGGTTTGCTTCCCTCTGAAGAAAAAGAAATCAATAATTTCACTTGCTCTGCCTATTTGGCATTGTTTTTTCTGTTATATGTTCCATTTGCATGAGCAGGAGTCTCTACATTACCTCTGGAACAGTCGTGCATTTGTACACCCAAGTAAGGTGGCTTTGTTTCCCTCCACTAAAAGCATTGAGCCTTCCCGAAGACCCTGCCATCAACAGCACAGGTGTGTATTAGTGCTCAACTGCTGTTGTGCTGGAATAACAACTGATATGAGAATACACAGAAGTTTGGGGTCGGTAAGATTTTTTTTTTTTTTATATATATATGAATGAAATTCATATTTTTATTATTATTTTATTAAATTGGTCAAAAGTGACAGAAAAGACATTTTATAATGTTACAATTTTTCTTTTTTTACTTTCTATTGACTGAAGAATCCTGAAAAAAATCAGCAAATCAGCTTTCTTCAGCATCAAATCAGCATATTAGAATGATTTCTGAAGGATCATGTGACACTAAAGACTGGAGTAATTATGCTGAAAACTCAGATTTGCCATCACAGGAATAAATTACATTTTTAAATATATTCAAATAGAAAATGGCTACTTTAAATTATAATATTTCAAACTGACCCCAAACTTTTGAACAGTAGTGCATGCTAACTTGACATACCAGCACACATGGTGTGTCCGGCTCCTCATGGTACTGGGTGATTCTCTGTTCACGTGTTTCCTGTAAAATGCAAAATTAAATCTACTTAAATGAAGCCTAAAAGATCTACCTTAAAAGTTTGGTTTATTATATTTTATATATTTGATAGGTATGTTTTATCTCATGGCAATCAATTTCTGCACAATACAGCAATGCATGCTTTTTTGGACTTTTATAAGAGACAAAAAAAAAGATAATTGCTTGTGAAGTATGTACAGCATTTGTACGTACACCCATATGTCTGCTGTTGGGATCAGTATCCAGATAGTGAGGGTTAATATTGAAGGGCACTAAAGCAATGGCAGCAAAAGTGGGTGGATAAACGATAGGCATGTCATTGGTGGTGTTGATGCTGATGGTGGAGACGTTGGTGCCTGCACTTGATCCCATGTAAGGTATTCCATCCTATGAGATAAAATCCACACCTGTTACAGGCAATTGCAGTATATTTCAGATTTGGATTAAAGAAGACACTAATTCACCTGTAAAACTCTCTTCCTAATCTCAGTTACCAGCTTGTTGTCATAGAGCGCTTTCAGCAGGCGGAAGGTGTTACCGCCACCTAATGAACACAA
Source organism: Coreius guichenoti (assembly GCA_039654105.1). NCBI lineage: Eukaryota > Metazoa > Chordata > Actinopteri > Cypriniformes > Gobionidae > Coreius > Coreius guichenoti. The sequence goes on along the minus strand of CM077172.1, from coordinate 26,995,255 downwards.
AAATAGGCATTAGATTGAGAGTGTCTTTTTGAATATATTATTAAATTAGATGAATAATGGCAAAGCATTCACAGAAATGAGTACAGACAGTACAGTAGAGACCTGTAGCAAGTCAATGTAATAACTGTAAAAAGTATTACATTATTATTATAATAAAATGTTCATAATGATATAATTCTCAAAATAATAAAATTGAGCTATTAATGTAATAAAAAATGTATAATGTAATAAGAAAATTATTACATTATAAACTCACCAAAAACATGTAATATTTTCATTATTGTAATGGCTTTTAAAACAAACAAATATTAGTATTCCCTTACAGTAGCTACATTAAAAAAAAATCTAAATTTATTACAATAATAATGTTATTATTGTAATAAATTTAGATTTAGATTTTTTTTTAATGTTATTATTGTAATAAATTTAGATTTAGATTTTTTTTTAATGTTATTATTGTAATACATTTAGATTTAGATTTTTTTTAATGTTATTATTGCAATAAATTTAGATTTAGATTTTTTTTTAATGTAGCTACTGTAAGGGAATACTAATATTTGTTTGTTTTAAAAGCCATTACAATAATGAAAATATTACATGAAAAATGTATACAAAGAAATGTTGATACAAAACTAAAGTTTTGCACTATTTCTGGACCACTGATTAAAAGTCCCTTTAAAGCAAAAAGGGACAAACCAAATACTAAAATTTGTAATTTTTTTTTTTTGTGTGTGTGTGTGTGTATATATATATATATATAAAAAATGAAAGATTATATTTAATAGATATATTTAAATATATCAGTGTATATATATATATATATATTTTTTTTTTTGTGTGTGTGTGTGTATGTATATGTATATATATATATAAAATGAAAGATTATATTTAATAGATAATTTAAATATATCAGTGTATATATATATATATATATATATATATATATATATATATATATAATTATAATTATTATTATTATTATTATTTTTTTTTTTTAAATCCTTCATACCAATGAATATTCCTTCAGCTTTCCTAACAGCATCCACAGGGTCTGGTGTCTCATGGACACTGTCCACCTCATAGCCTGGAAACAGAGAAAAGAAGAGTACATCAGAGATGAAGAGCGATGTGGCAGTGACTGTCTGTGTGCTCAACAGACGTGTGTTCAAATCAATAAA